>PVKE010042137.1:0-13874 GCA_004027555.1 Craseonycteris thonglongyai | reverse complement strand
GGGGGGGGGGGGGCCAGGCCCAGAGAAGTCTCCATAGTTGCACATCATTAGCTGTGGGGCTGTGTCTGGTAGGAACCAAACCGGGGGTCATGGGAGGTGAGAACCTTTGCTGCTGAACCATCCTGGCAGTTACTAGTTGTGCTGCAGTTCAGCACATGGGTTTGCATGAGTCGGGGCTGGGAATCAAACCCTGGACCTTGAGATTGCGAAGCAAGCACTCAACCACTGAGTTATCCTGGCATCCGACCATGATCAGTTTTATCCTCTGCTTACCCTTCCACTCAGACCCAAGGAAACAGCCACGGAGCCCATTGGTCACCGAGAAGCTTCTCAGGTCTGGTGAAAAGCCCGTGGGTGTTCCGGACACGCCTGTTAGAGAATCCTAGTAGGCCTGAAGATCACCAACCAAGGCAGACTATTCATGAGAAGTGCTCTAAGCGTTATCTTGTTAAACACTTAAAACAATACTTGGGGGCAAATTTGATTACCTGTCATTTTATAGACAGAAAATCAGAATTTTCATGAGATGAAAGAACTTACACAAAATCAGGTAGAACTTGAATTGAACCCTTGTCTTTGGACGCATAGACGATGGAAAGCGTCCACCACACGCTTGTAATTCTAGGATGATCTGTGGATCCGCAGCATCAGTGCCACCAGGGAGCAAATGCAGCATCTTAGGCCCACCCAGACCTACTCCACCTGCATTTTATCCCGATCTCATGTTTGAACACTCCTTAACAGGTGAGAAGAACTAATCTACAGCATAACTGTCTCCAAACAAGGGGAAGTTCAGTTGAGGCCCCCAATGCAGTGACCCAGTGAGATGAATGTGTCCCCAGTGGGAACACTATGGCAAGCTCACTCCAATTCTGTATCATTCATCTGCAGTTAATTCCAAAATTTAAAACCCTCCAGCTCTTTGAAACCTAGTGAAACAGAATCTCAACCTCTATGGCTAGACAGTCCTGAGCTCAGTACCTCTTGGAGCAAGCATTGTGTTTATATGAATCTTTCTGAAGGTCCCTAATGAATATTAGGGTCATCACTCCTGTTTATTTTGGAGTCCTAGCCTTTGTGAGAAAGCTTGTGTAGCTTGAATATGATTGGAGACACACAGAGATAAGCAATAATACTTTTTGCTTGAACAAAAGATAACTGGTAGTTGCAGGGGTTGAAAAGGAGAGAGCTGTAAGGATCCCCAGAACTGGGCAAAAGCTGCCTCTGACTCCAAACCCCTACCCACGAAGTATCCTCTACAGGAAATAGGCCCCTCAGAGCCTGTCTTTACAATACAATTATTCAAATAAAACATATTCCTAGGTTCTGTTCACCTTCCATCTTTCCTGTTTCCTAGAGGAGTGATCAGGAAACCAAATGGCATAATTTCAGAGACTGGGACAAAGTCTGGTTATCCAAAATGCACCTCACACCCCTGCCACTATCCTCTCTTCAGTGCCAAGAATTCCATTAGTCAGTATTCCTGCTCAAGGGATGCTCACTCATATTCTAGAAAACTGGAGGTGGTTGACTAAGGGGCCCTGGTCCTACTGCACACAGATCCTGCCTTTGGGGGAGGCTTATGTTCTCACACTTAACTTGTTTGGTTCAAATGTTGTGACTCAGTAATCCAGACTCCTCATGACAAAATGCTTCCTGTTTCTAGCTTTCATCTTGGATGTCCTGGTTCTAGTGAAACCTGGCCTTGTACACAGATGTGAATCTTCTCTTTTTGCACAGGCTGCCGTATCTGAGGTTCATGGCACGATTCAGATCTTTAACTTATTAGAATACAGTGTGTGATAACTGTTAGTGTCATTGTTCTCATCTTTGTTTAATGTGATCATGGAGTCCCACATGTATTATTTCACTTTTTCTGCTCTAGTACAAACATGGTGTCATTAACCATAGTCTGTCTAGACTTTACTCCAACTTGGTCTCTAAGAATCCAAATCCAATATGCCCTATTTCACTGTTAAATCTCCCTCCGTCCCTTGGAGCCTCCATTATGAATCTCTAGGCAACCCAAATCTTCTGTGTTGATCTGAAGGTTAACTCCCTCTTCTGGCTTTTGATTTCTATTTCTGTTTCTGGGACTGGTGGTCTCAGCATCTTCACAGTGATGGTCATTTTGTTCTAGCAAATCTCTACTCTACATTCAACATTCAACAAAAAGAAGCAGTTGTTGCGGTAAGGAGTTTATTATGTGTTCAGTGTGGAACAGTTGGTGGTTTTAGAACCAGAGACTGGCATGATTTGATCTGTATTTTAGAAAGATCGCTCTTGAACACTGTGAAGAAAAGAGCAGAAAAGATCACTAAGAAAGCAGGTTTCAATCTCAGAGTGAATGATGCCCATGTCTCTCTATCTAAGCTGTGAGATTTACTAGAACTTATCAAATCAATAGTGAACACAAAGGACTAGATACATGCAGTGCATAAGAATAGGTTTCTTTCTTTTTTTTTTTTAAAGTCACTTGCCAGCATTTAAAGATTTATTTATTTATTTTATTGTTTTTGACAGAGAGAGAGAGAGAGAGAGAGAGAGAGATACAGAGACAGAGAGAGAACTGAACTGGGGGAGCTCCCAGCCCAGCACATGGTTCTGCACGGGCCGGGGCCGGGACTCGATCCTCGGTCCCCAGCGCTGCAAAGTGAACGCTTAACCCACTGAGCCATCCCAGCTTCCCCTAGTTTTCTTTTTTTAAACACACACACACACACACACACACACACACACACAAGCTGGGGGGAAATGGGCCCTTAAAAGGTCTATTTTGGTAACCTAGTGCTGTGTAACAAATCCCACCACTTCTTAGTGTGTTGAACGGATAAGGTATTATTTCACACAATCGGGGCAGTTCTCTTTTGCATGATGTTGGTCGGGGAGCTGGAACAGCTGGAATGGCCTCAGTCACATGGCTGGTAGCTGGTGCTGGTGGCTAACTAGGAACTCAGCTGCGCTATCAGCCGAGAGCCTCAGTTCTCGTTCACATGGACCTGCCTGTTTGGGCTTCCTAGTAGTGTGCTGGTTGCTGGGGAAGCCTGGATGGCTCAGCGGGTTGAGCACTCGTCTTACAGCCCTGGGATCCAAGGTTAGAATCCCAGCCCCGGCCTGTGCGGTCCCGTATGCTGAAATGGGGAGTGCCCCCAGATCAGTTCTCCCTGGGGTGAGTGCCCAGCCCAGTTCCTGCCCTGTGCAGCCCCACGCTCACCTGTGGAATGAAACTATGTAGAAAACTAATGATGTGCAACTATGGAGACTACTCTGGGCCTACCCGCTCCTTTCTGTCTCTATCTCTGTCAAAAACAGTAAAAATAAATCTTAAAAATATATATATTCTAAGGAGCCTTCCAAAAACTAAAGGCAAGAGTTGCAGATCTCTTACGACCTTGCTTTGGAGGCACACAGTATAGTTAGGCAACATTATAAGTATTAGCCAAAAGGGGTCACCGGGCCAGCCTAGATTCAAAACAGGTAGAGAGAGTAATAGAGTCCACCTGTTCCAGGGAAGATCGGCAAGAGCATAGTACAAAAGACACGCTGAGCAAGGGATTTTGTTGTTGACGTCGCAGAAACAGAATGTACCACAGGGCCTTTTAAAAGTTCTCTTGCATGGCACTTGCAAGTTCATATTTTAAATAGCAGGAAAAATAAAAATATGATATCACTTGAAGAAACTAGAGGGTTGGACACCTAAGATTTTGATCGCTGTCCTATTTGTTACAGAGGTACATTTCTATTCAATGGACCCAACACAACTTCAATCAGTATACAGGGTAGAGAAAAGCCACAGTGCGTTTCCACTACGTAAGTGAAAATTTCGGTTACCCACGCCGACTCATGGAGTATCCCGAGTGTGTTATCCTCTAGCAGTGCACTGTGTGTCCTCCCTACTCTTCACTCCAGACGAGGTGTGGTGGGCTGCACAGGAAGAGAAGAGCGTGCTCTCACCCTCCACATCGTGCATACTTAGAGGTACGGTTGAAATCAGAATCCCGTTCGAATGAAGCTCTCCAAAGTCTGCCTAGTCACATACTTCTAACATACCT
Source organism: Craseonycteris thonglongyai (assembly GCA_004027555.1). Lineage (NCBI taxonomy): Eukaryota > Metazoa > Chordata > Mammalia > Chiroptera > Craseonycteridae > Craseonycteris > Craseonycteris thonglongyai. The sequence goes on along the minus strand of PVKE010042137.1, from coordinate 9,822 downwards.
GGGCAGCTTGCCTAACCTAGCAAGTGCTTAACGGGAACACACTAAGGAGCCATGGCATGGCCTCTTACGATGCTTTACAAAGGAGTCATTGGTAGAACCTGGTCGGGGATGAGGTATGGATCACTGTTCTGGGGGAATGAGCCACAGTGGCATGATCAAATTAAAACTGAAGTCTATCCGGGGAGTGTGTGTGTGTGTGTGTGTGTGTGTGTGTGTGTGTGTGTGTGTGTGTGTGTGTGTGTGGAGGGAGAAGGCAGAATCTTGAGGACATTATTGAGGCATGTATCGCCCAATTGCTTGGCCTCTTATGGTCACAGCTTAGTGTAGGATTTGATTTGCTGGATCTGAACCTAGACAGAAAGAACCTTTTCAAGTACCTTATTACAATGAAGTCTGGCAAGAGAGAGCTGGGCACTCTGTAAAATAGTCTGGAGGCTTTATTAGAGTAAGAGACAATAATGTGATTTATCTGTTCACACAATGTAAAAGTTATCCATTTTTTAAATAATGAAGTACTTAATTACATAACCATCTTATGGTAAGCTTTCTTCCAAGATAGGGAAATGCTCCATATCTCCAGATTTCTGGGTAGGGCTCACACCTACGTACACTGTGATAATGATGAGATCGGTCTCTTGACCTTGCTGACATGGAGTGTCTATCACAAGCTTTCTACTTGAATTGAATGGATGGTCACCCTTGGGACGGGGGGTTCCCAACTTGCCCAGGAGTAGCAAACACATCATAGGCATTTAGCAACTGTTGAGTAGACAACCGCGTGATTGCAATAGACAGGACATGAAAGTAACTGGGTTCTCCACGTCCTCCCATCTGCCCCAGCTCCCCGACCTGACACCCAGAGACCCACCATCTGAGCTGCCCTCAAGAACCCAGGAGACTATAAACGGCTCCAGATTCCGAGGCGTTTCAAACCAAAAGCTTAGTAAATATTTCCTCAATTGAAACCACACAAGCTGTGCTCATTTGGTCTACTCCTTGGGAACAGTGTTTTCCATAGCAAGACACTCAGCAGTTGTAAGGAAGAAATAGGGCTCAAGTGGAAAATATTTGTAAAGGGAACAAAAGCAAACGGTGCTGTGTTTGCCAATGACATCTTGGAGAAGCAGTGGGTATGAAAAGAGGGAAAACAAAGAGGCCTGACATTATAATAGGCCTTCCTTTCCAGCACACACACACACACACGCCACCCAAATAAGGCAAGCCCCTTCCAGGGGGGGCGTTCCCGCTGGAAAGAATGACTCTACACTTAATGCTGCTGGAGTCGTGGCCAACAGGGGAAGAGAAGGGACCAGGCAATGAAGGACAGCTGCGAAGGGGACCAACAGGCACTGAGCAGTTGACCGGGGCTCTGGTGGTCCTACCCGGAAAGAGGGGTGCGGATTTTAAAATATCACATTTAATCAACACAGGAAGAGAGGAACCTACCGGCTCACACCCGTGATTCGAGGCAGCTTTTGTCTGAGAGACGAAGGGAAACGTGCCTGATGAGGCGCGGGCCTGAGGCACAGCTTCTGTGGCTTTCGTTTTTCCTCTTTATCATAAAACACAGCTGAAAATGAGTTCTGACAGCTCATCAGCTCTGACAGCTCATCAGCGTGAGTGGCTCTTTCTCCTCCTGGAGTGGGGACTAAGTACTGTGCGCTCTGCCGGCGGCATACCGCACTGCCAACTGGAGAGAGGAAGGAAAGAACCGGTTACTTACTCCACTGCCGGCAGCTCTGATCCCCCGTGGGCTAAGTCAGGAGTTCCTGTGGTTCTGAGGCCTGTTCTGGGCTTGAGGGCGGCCTCTGGGAATATCAGAATCCAGCTCTGCTGATATGGTGGCCCCTACTCTTCCCTATGGGCCCTCATGGGCCTCCCCTGACCCCCAATCCTCTCCCATTCCTCCCACTTGCGCTTCTGATAGGCTGGACACCTGGCCTATCGAGATGGGCTGTGGAACTAAATTTAAGCCTTTGGATGATAAAATACAGCAGGAGGTAGCTAGAGACAGAACAGCCCAATCAAATCTGACTCTCTCTTTAAGCAAATTGCTTGCAGCTCAGGGAGCTGGCTCAGAACAGGGCTAGTTTCTGTGTATAATGGGCAGAGGGAAGTAAGTTCATCCTAGGCGAGCAGGTAGGTGCCTGCCTCCTTAAGGGATGTCCTCTCCTTGCTGGAAGGCTGTTTGTTTGCCTCACCAAGAGCTCTGTTTTTCTAATTTGGAGTGCAAGAGAATGATCCTTGCTCAAAGAGGTGGGGTGGGACGGCATGGGATGGGATGGGGTGGGATGGGGTGGAGTGGATGTAAAGGTCTTTAAGATTCCCCAGGAGAAGGCTATGCAAAGAGGTACAATAATTGCACCACCAGTGAAAAGTAATAGCAACATTGAAAGTGGCCAAAGGGGTAGCATCTATTCTAGGCCAAACCGGCCCACGGGATTCCGAAACTTGCCTGAGTGCTGGGTCACATTCGAAATCCCAAGGAATATACTGAGAGGACAGCTCCTGACATGTCCCTTTTCTAGGGTAGGAGTCAGAGCAAAGGGTTCTGGGATGAACAGGGCAGCATGACAAGCCAAGACCTGAGCCATGCCAGCACCCACTCAGCTGAGTAGTCCGTCCCAGCCAGTGAGCCGGGTACATGGTCACCACCTAGTTGGCTCTTGGTTAAGGCTCCTGGGACGTTTCCTTCTTTAAAGTGGACACTCATATTCTCCAGGGCAATTCTCCTTGGCCCTCTGGAGGGAGATGGTCCCGCTGAAACAAGAGTGAGCCTTCTTTAACACAAACGTCCTCGCATTGCACGCCTGTGTTTTTCTGTGTCCATGCAAGAAGGTCAAACTAAAAAGGAAAACCAGACCTTCCAAATCGCTCTCAAAATGCACCAGGTGTGACTGGGTAGACACTTGTTTCATCTTTCCTTCCTTCCTTCCTTCCTTCCTCCCTTCCTTCCTTTCTTCCTTCCTTCCTTCTTTCTCTCTCCTTCCTTCTTTCCTTCCTTCTTCCTTTCTTTCTTTTTTCCTTTCCTTTCCTTTCCTTTTCCTCCTTTCTTCCTTCCTTTCTTGCTTTCTTTCTTATAAAATAAACGTAACAGAAAACTTACATGTAAGTCATTTTTTTTTACAAGTCAGTGGCCTCAAAGTATGTTTGTAATGTTGTACAACCATCACCACCATCAAGTACCAGAATTTTTTCATCACCCTAAAAGGAAACATGTCCATTAGCAGTCACGCTCCCATTCCTACAGCCCCTAGCCCCTGGGAACCACTAACCTGCCTTCTGTCTCTATGGATTTGACTCTCCTGGGTATTTCATGTAATAATATTGTACAGCATGTGGCCCTTTGTGTCTGGCTTGTTTCATTTAGTATAATGTTTTCAAAGTTCACATGCTGTAGCATATATTAGTATTTCATTCTTTTTATGGAGGAATGATATTCCACTGTATGGATGTAGCCCATTTGGTTTATCCATTCAGCAGTTGATGGACATACGGGTTTCCATCTTTTGCATATTGTGAATAGTATTACTATAAACATTTGTGTACAAGTGTTTTTTTTTAACATTTGTTTTCATTTCCTTTGACTATGGAGGGCTGTCTGGAAAGTATCCAGCCATGTAATAGGAAAAATGGAGGCATTTATGGCTGGATTTTTTCTGGACAGCCTTCATATGCCTAGGAGTAGGGATTGTTAAATCCATATGAAAATTCTACGCTTAACTCACTATGAAGACTCCATGTGCCAAACCTCTTCAGACTCACACAGGTTAATTCAATTTTGTTCTGCCGAGCTTTGCAGCCTCCAACGAGGTACCTATGGGGCCTTCCTGGACACAGAGAAGATCAGTAGGTTATGAATCTCTGGGTGCAGCATCCACTTCAAGCAAAGCAGCTCTGTTAGCACTCTGTTTGAAAAAAAGGGTCTTCCAGTGTTATAAAAAATGTTGGAAGACCACTGTTAAATCATGCTGCGCTACAGACAAAAATTCCAAAGCTCTTGCAACGTCTTATAAAATAGAGGTTGAGTTAAAGGAAATGGGTTCTAAATGAGGAGCTGTTGAATGGGTATGAAGTTTCAGTTCTGCTAAATGAATTTCCAGAGATCTGCAGTACAACATAGAGCCTACAGTTATCAACATGGTATTATACACTTAAAATGTTCTTAAGAGAGTAGATCTCATGTTGTGTTCTCAACACACACACAAACCTAAGGGACACGAGGGAACTTTGGGAGGTGCTGGGTTTGTCTACTGCCTTACGTGTGATGATGGTATCACAAGTGTTGGCAAAGGTCCAAACTCATCAAATTGGACACATATGTTCTATGTATATTAATTATACCCCAGTGAAGCTATTTAACCATAAAAAGAGAAAACTAGTTCTTAGTTTCACTGACAGAAACCCATTGTGTTGTGTCTGCACACACCCCACCCCCACACACTCCTACACTCTTCCTCCTTTACCCTGTTCTTTCATATTCTTACCCCAGGTGGACTATGCCCGCTTGGGAGGAAATTGTCTCTGAATGCCCACTCACCAAAATGAATGAATGAATGAATGAATGAATAAGTGGCTCTTGCCTGCCACCAAACCCACACTCTCTGGCAGCCACGACGGTCCCCACTCATCAGACACACTGTCTGCTCACCTCTGACAGTGTCCTCACCGTCTACAAGCCTCAGAGCCACCTCAAACCACAGCCACCTTTCTCGTTTTCTTCTTCTATCAGCAAAACGAGTTTCCACCAACCAACGGGGAAGACCTTAGCACTTTGTCACCCTCAGTTGCCATGACTCTATTCAGGATGAGAGCCATTCTTCACAAACTACAGACGGGGAGGCCGCCTCTCAAGGGACACAGGCTGCAGGTGAGCATCTGCCTGACCTGACAAGGACTAGGATGTGGAGGTGGCTGCAGGCCCAGGCGAGGCAGCGATGAGGCAGGAGGACAGTGAGGATGCTGCCTCCACACAGCGTGTCCCACGTTCTAGACGCAGCAGTTCTCAGCCGGGCGGTGCTCTGGGCCCGGAAGTCCCTGGTGCACAGGAAGCTGGGTGTGGTGTCCGCCTCTCTACGTGCCCCCTTCTTAGGAGACAGCCTGGCACGAGTTCTACCCATGTTAGAGTCCACCTCTGAGGTTCATGACTACGTGGCGATGAACAACTGCACGGAGGGTGAGGGCCTGACAGTGGCTGGGCAGGGACATGAATTTGGGTAGCTGCGAAGAACATATATCCAGGGATGGGATTTATCCTGTGATGCAACAGACTGTTGCCAGATGTTCAATCACTGAATTTTAGTGAAGTATATGAAATCACATGAAGGGGTTGAACGTCCTGGTTTGCTATGGTCAGAGATAGGGAACCTTCGAGCCCACTGGATACAATGGGGTCCCAGAGCAGCATGTCTTTGACCCCCCACTTCTAGTTTTCTCCTACTTAAACACAACAGGAGCATCTTGTTCTCCTTTGTTCTCAAACATACCCGGCTAACAGTGGGTATGCATCACCAAACGCCTACACAACAGAGGTGCTTCCGGGCCCCATCCAGCACTGACTGTAACCGTGTGGACAACCTGCAGATAGAAACCGCAGAGTAGGCAGCATTAGGCTGTGCTTTCTAAATGATTGACAGGTCTTCCTCACCTCCACACCCTCCTCAGTGACTTGTCCAGGTACCACTCCCCTCTTCTAATCTAGCCAGAAGTTTCCTAAACCTTAAACTGTTGAAGTCACTCATAGGTTAGCCAACCAATATAGAGCTCCTGCCACCGCAAGGTCCCTGGCAGAGGACGCATGGCACTGTGGGTTCAGCTGCTGAGTGACCCCTCTCTGGAAGACCTAGACCACACAAATCCAATGAGAGACAGAAGAGCAAGCCCAGACGTGTCCTAGCACTTGCTGCGTAGGTGTGCATTACACTTGACTCACCTACCCAGGTAAGTGCAGCGAACCATTCCAGAAGTTAAGAAAATGCCCTTTCGTCCAACCTTCTTCCTTTCAAAGCCTAGGAGCAAGGTTCACACCTGACCTAAGTCTCATCGTTAAGCATGAACAAAAACCACTGTGTTCTGAGGGGGAGCATGGCATAATTGTTCACAGGGATTTACAAAGAATACATTAGAGGTGTAAGATTTAACAAGTAACTTCTAAAAGATTGTTTAGTTTATTAAAAATGGATGTATTCAATACAAGCTTCCTCTTTGAGAGAGAAAAGGAACATCCGTCCTGAGGGTTTAAGTTCCTTGGTAGAAGAAACTTGGTATTCCGTCGGCACAGGTCTCCCTGTAGCCCCCATTCCTAACACTTCTGCAAGCCCGCTTCTGGGCGGCGGTCACCATGTGATACGGTCGAGATTGCTTTACCCAATATAGGCTGCATTAGTGATCTTCCATTCGCACTCTCCCTCCAGCATTCTCAGGGATGTGAGTGCAGTCCATCCTGGACGGCTGGCGTAGAGGTAGGGAGATGACGTATTATAAACCTGATTTTTTTTTTTAAGATGTCTTTTTAAATTAATTAATTAATTAATATTGTTTTTGACAGAGAGAGAGAGAGAGAGAGAGAGAGAGAGAGAGAGAGAGAGAGAGAGAGAGACATACAGAGACAGAGAAAGAACCGAACTGGGGGCACTCCCCAGTTCAGCATATGGTTCCGCACGGGCCGGGGCCGGGACTCGATCCTCGGTCCCCGGTGCTGCAAAGTGACGCTTAATCCACTGAGTCATCCCGGCTTCCCATAAATCTGATTCTTGATCTTCCCCTCTGACCTACTGAAACAGAATCTCTTGGGTAGAATCAGAATATTTTTATTAAAAAAAAAGAGCTCCAAGTAACCCCTATGCACAATAAAGTGTAGGAACCACTGCCAGAAAGAGTGCAAATAAATTGGTTCCTAAAGGGACCGAACTAAGGCCTTGACTTCATTCTCCTATTTATCTCAGCAATTGCAGCTCTAGGCTCTACCACTATCCTCCAATGACCCAATGGCAAGCAAAAGAAATAAATGAGAAGGAACTGAGTATAAAGGAACAAAATATGAGAAATAAAAATCTAAGTAATAAGTGCTCAAATGCTGAGATACGGTGATTTTTAACTCTCCTTAATGATGCAAAGATAACCAAGACATCATATAGAAACACTATGACTCTGGTAACTGATATTACTGAATTACATACACAGTTAAATATGGATGTTGATTGAAGTCAAGTAAAGCAGAGATATGAAAACAGCAAAGCAAAATAAAACAAAATAGAAAGTAACTGGAATTCTTCTTCAAAATATACATAAAAATGCTCTATTAAAATATTTGGATTGACAGTAATTACCAATAAGTGTATGTACATTAGGGATATAGCTCAAATTTTTTTACTGCTAAGGATGTATAATCTAAAGTGTTTGAAGACTACAGCTCTGCTTCATTCTTTCATGACCTTGATAGCTGAGATCAACTTGAAAAATTAAAGTTGCAACAGTGGTACTGATGTATGGTCATAGGTGACCCCTCTTAGAAACTCTCTGTTTTTTAATAGAGGACAATGCTTAACCTGGAGGAGTCCATCTCTAGCAGTGAATTTCAGGTTCCTGCTTGGCAAGTAAATAAGAGTTGGGGTAGAAGCCTTTTCCAGGAGAAGCATATCTGAGAACAAACTTGTAGGCGTTCTTAACCACACATTTGGTTAGTATCAGAAATCCAAGGCAGGTATGATTTTTCAGTGAACTCACCCATTCATTACCTTCTGCTTTCCAGCAGGATTCAAAATATAGTCAAATAAGTTACTGGTGAGTTCTGTGGGTAGTTTGAGGGTGAGTATCTTATTTGTGTTTTCTATATTCATATTTTATTGCAATTTTACGTAGAATACTTCAGTTGAATGATCAACTTTGTGGTCTCATTACTTCATTAATTTTTTTTTAGAAAGACATTTAATATTTGTGTTTTGCTTGGGAAGGAACTCTCAGTTCTTATCTGTCTCTGCATTTCTTTTCCTTTTACTCTACACTGTAGCTGAGACATGTCCAGTTCTCACTTGTAAAACAAATTGACAAAGGGATCCAATTTAAGGTGACCAGATGTCTGAGTTTTCCTGGGCCTGTCCTGTTTTGGGCACTGAAATTCTTGCATTCCAGGATGTTCCCCAGGCCTGGATAAAATGGGACAGTTGGTCACTCTACTGCCCATTGTGCTAAACATTAGCCTCATGGGACTAGTCACGTATCAATCAATTTATATAGAATAAAAAGAATTCAGTTCCACAGCAGCATTAACCTAGCCAGGGCTTAGTAACTCCATGTAGCTAGGGGCTAGTCGACAGCGCAGATAGAAAACTCTCCATCATTGCAGAAAGTTCTGCTGGATAGTACTGAGCTCGAGGGTATTTCTTGTAATTACTGAGAAGTAACATCTTTTAAAACAACACCCTAGTCAAGTGTCACCATGTGGTTGAGCGAACTCACGTGGCAGGGTCTGCTATCTTCGTGAACACACAGCACATGCGAGCTCAGCAAAGCCACAGTGAAAACTTCTGTTTTTCAGAGTTCGCATTTCCTGAGGCATCAGGCTTCTGGAACTAGGTCCTCTGTCTTGCTAGACCCCGGGAAGTTATAAACAGTTGCTGGTGGAAGTGGACGTGGGAACAGGGCATGAGGATCATTTAACATGACCGCAAGAAAAGGTGATCTGGCCCCTTTTAAAATGTGTTCATAAGGCCTGAGGGTCACTCTGATTTGTTCCCCTTTGGAGATGTCCCCCTGATGCATCGCTCATAGGAGAGGATAGTTAGATCTCCTTGGTTAGAGCTGAAGGAGGACATACATGAGGAAAGCCACCTTTGGAACCTGGATTGACATGGCTCACATCCCCATCTTAAGCATCAGCTGGATGAAGCAATGGGGCCACCTCTTACAAAATGACCAAGTGTCATGCAGAAGACGGTGCTCCGTCACTCCGTCCCTTCAGGCCAAGGCGAATTAGAAACAGAAATCGAAACAAAGTGCCTGTCGGTTTTAAGACACGCTGACAAAATCTCTCATTGTGTGCCCTGGAATTTACAGGCAGAGCAGAGACAGACTACTGCGGGTTCAGTTCCAGACCAACGCAATAAAGCGCGTATCGCAACCAGGTGAGTCACCGCATTTGTCCAGTTTCTCGGTGCACATCCCAGGTATAGTTATACTATACTGTAGTCTATTAAGTGTTCAATAGCATTAGGTCTAAAAAATGTGCATACCTTAATTAAAAATATTTTATTGCTAAAATGCTAGCCATCATCTGAGCCTGCGGAGTCATAATCTTTCTGTTGGTAGAGGGTTTTGCCTCAGTGTTGATGAACTTGCAGTGCCTATGCAGCAAAATAAAACAAAGTGCAAGAAAAAAAGGTCTGCCTATATTTGTTTGAGAAAATGTTATTGAGTTCTTACTACAGTCCCTGCTCATGAGTCATTCTCAGTCCAGTGGGGGAGTCTAACATGCTCAGTGCTTTAAAAGTATAATGTAACAACTGCGTATTTGTGAAGACCACGTGCATAATGGTGATGCGATGGTGCTTAACATTTGGGGAGCTTTCCAGGTGGCAAGCTCTATTCCTAAGTGCTTTACATTAAGAAGTATGAGACAATGCTTTGGGAATCTAGATGCTGGAAGGATCCCCGGGTTAAAATATAACACACTATTGTTCAAAATTTCCAGTAAATTTAGCATATAAACAAAGCAAAACTCTTATAAGTTTTTTTGGAGAGATAACATAGTAGAGCACTTTAGATAATGGATTTTATTTTTTAATAACTTTTATTTGGGAGTAATTTTACATTTCTGGAGTGCTT
>PVKE010042136.1:0-13874 GCA_004027555.1 Craseonycteris thonglongyai | reverse complement strand
ACGCACCTGACCTGCCTGGACCCGCTCTCCTTCCATGCAGTCCCTGCTTTCTGATCTGGCTGCAGGCTTCCCCACGGCATCATTAAGGTCCCCAACATGCACTCTTCTTGCAGCATTCGCTCCATAAGACGCACACACTTTTTCCTTCACTTTTTGGGGTGGAAAAAGTGAGTCTTATGGACCGAAAAGTACGGTACATGTAGCGAGCCCGTGTACATGAAATTTAGTACAATTAACTGGATGCTGAAAGCTGCTCAGAGTGGTCTCTGTCCTGCCTAGTCTCTAAGACAACAGTGAGGCAAAGGACAAGAGGAAGGACAAAAGAGAAGAGTGAAGCATTGAGCTCATTCATGAGCAGGCCATAAAGTGCCATCACATGGGCATCAACTCAGGAGTCAGCACACGTGGAACCGATTATTGACAAGGTGGAGTGTTGTCCTCAAACATATACTCTGAAGTCCTAAACCCCAGGGCCTGTGAATGTGATCTTATTTGGAAATAGGGTCTTTGTAGATGTGATCAAGTTAAGATGAGATAATTAAGGTGGGTTTTAATCCAGTATGACTAGCGTCTAGATACGAAGAGGGAAATTGGACACAGACACACAGGGAGAGTGCCATGTGAAGACAGAGAGACAGATACAAAGGACTCTATGGAGGCAGAATGGAGTGATGCTACCACAAGCCAAGGAACACCTGGGACTACCAGAAACTGGACGATGCAAGGACAGATCCTCCCCCAGAGTCCTTGGTAGGAGCATGGCCCTGCCAATGCCTTGATTTTGGATGTCTATGCTATGGTGGCCCGTGGAAACCAACACACAGATTCTGTGAGGTATGAGCAAAAAACCAACTTAATTTTTCTTCCTCCACTGCCTTTCCATAGCCACAATGTTAGGCCATTTATCCCCAGTCATGGATAAAGTCTCAGGTACATCCCACAGCTTTTTCTGGTCATGAGATACTAAAAGTCCAATTCTGTAAAATAAAATTTGTGTCCTCATTCCACTTAAAGCTTCTTCTCCTTTTAATTGTAGGCTTAACTCAAGTTCAGAATAGGTCTACCACAGGGGATTAGGGCAGTGAAACAATTCTGTATGAGTAGTAAACCCATAGTATGTACAATGCAAGGAGTGACTGAGTATAAACTATAGATCTTAATTAATGTAACAGTAAAGATATATACCATATAATAAACATAAGATTTCTATAAGCACATAATAAATATATAAATATATAATAAATAATAATCAATATTGGTACATCAATTGCAACAAATGTACCACACTAACTCAAGATGTTAATAGGAGAAACTGTGGGTGGGGAGTGGCAGATGGAATATCTGGGAACTCTGCTTTCTATTCAACTTTTCCATAAACCTAAAACTTTCTAAACAATAAAGTTTTTTAATTTAAAAATAGTCAAGTCAATTGTTTCAACAAGTAGACACCTCAAAAAAGTAGATCCAGTATTTTGACATGATCTTGGAGTAACTATAATCTGTGGGACATTATTTTCTTCTCTAGGACCTTTGACTAATATGACTCTACACATTAATTCTGTTGTGAAAATATCCACAAATTTGCTATGATAAACTGGGAAGATTTCAAAACCTGCTCAATAGTGAAGATAAGTGGCTTCTCTATGAATGTTTGGTTCCCATTGACCCAGTGCCAAGACTCACTGTTTCCATCCCTCCCTCTGCACACCAGCCCCTCCCTGGTACAGCCTTCTCCTACTGACAGAATGGTATTGGCTTCTGTCTGGCCTGTCCTGACACATGGCTTCTTTGAGCTTTCCCCTCTTTCTCATGTGCATGAGAAAAAGTACTGTAGTATCACCTAGTTCTCATAAAAACAGTCTGCTCCTGCCCCCAGAGCGCATTCACACTGGGCAGAGAGCTTGCAAATATGCATGCCTTGGTACTGGGCAGCCCTGGAGAGTGCCCAAGCTAGGGGTAAATCAGAACTCAGAGTGAACACTGGTGTTAATGGCATCACAGGAAGTTGTCAGACTGGATCCTGGGGAAAAGTTGGAGAAGGATGTGGCAGTACAACCTGTGCAAACACATTGGTTCTGGCTTAGTCAGCCGGCAGGAGCATCCGAATCCCAGCAGTCCTCACTGTGACCAGACAGCAGGGGACATGTGGCACATTTCTGAAGTTGTTCCCTGAAGGGCACCAAGCCTTTCCCAACCTCCTGGACAGCTCTCTAAAGACTCCTTGGATCTCCTTCTTGCCTCTCCCCCGCCCCCCGACAACCCCCCAATGTTAGCTAAGTAGAACTTGACCTTAAGCTTCTTTACTTTCTTTTTCCTCAGCCCTTCTGTACCTCTTTTTCACAGCTTTCTGATTTAGTTGTTGAAGTCCTAATTGGAAAGAGGACATCTAGGAAAGTTCATTTTATCTGACTGAAATTGACAAGGAAGCGTGGCATGAAAGGGTCTCTTGGAAAGCACGCATCCCCTAACCAATATGGGTAAAGGGCCTCCCCATGTGTCAGATGGAGTCTGTAAGACTTTTGGTGCTAAAGGCAATATGGTGTATAGGAAAATACTTCCATCCTCAAGAAACTCACAGACTGTGGGTAAGACAGGCACTAACGAGGTGATTACCATGATAATTCTCCAGAACTTCAGTTCCCCTTACATAAAGTTCTAGCACATATCTTATGAATTCCAGTTTCACTATCAATACATTGAATTGCTCCTGTTTGAAGTGATTAGATTGGGGCAGGGGGAGGAGAGAGAGCTTAGGACAAACAATGGACAAGAAAGATATCGTGAATGGCAGAGATCAAATGAAGACATTTTCATTGTAATATTGGGGGAGAAAGCAGGAAACCTGGGTGCTCCTTCAGGAGGAAGAGAAGTGGAGATGTTTAACAAGAAAAGCTAAAGAAGGGTTGTACGTGAAGTTATCATGAACAGAGCCAAGGCTAAATGACCTGTGTGAGAGAGGAGGGCATTATGGCACTTCTATGAAGCTAAGCTTCTCAATTCTTCAAGTGATTTTGAATTAGTGAGAGCCAGGAGTCAGGAACAAACAATTTCAAATACAAAATCAGAAAAGCTTTGAACATTTGGGTGGTGAAGCAGACAGTAAAGTGAATCTCTTTTTATTGGACACACTATCTATAAGAAAATAAAATTTCATTTTTAAGCAATTCGTCGAATCAGCCAAGGGGAAACCTAAACATTTTATGACATTAATCATACAATGTAAATTACCATTAATGAAGAATGTGCATATGGTATTAACATTCTCTTTATCTAAGATGCCATCTTTATTATTTTATTTTAGTGAATATAATAAATAACATAATAGCGTCATAGAACTTCCACCTCTCAATCTACATTTTCACTTAAGGAGTTAAACTCCTAATTATTGAATTCTCTAGGGGTTTTCTGTTTCCTGTGTCACATAGTTGGAGAGAGTTATGGTGGATATGATTGGAAAACAAAGAAAGGGAATCCCATGTTGACCTAGGGAACTCACTGGTGTCTTCTCAAGGAGGTGATTTTTTTAGGCTGGGTCTTGAAAGATGAGATGACATTAGTCAGGAGACTGAGAAGGAGACATCATAGGCCTTTTCATGTGTAGGTCCTTCTTGTGGTCTCCATTAGACCATCTGTCTGTCTGGTTGTGCTTCCAATAGAAGAGAGAGTTGAGTAGGTATGTCAGAGAATAACGGTAATGATGTTAACAAATCACTCACTGCCTACATAATCTCATTTGATTTACCTCACAAAAACCCCATGAGATAAATACAGAGCTCAATTAATAAACGAGAAAACTGAGGTCCAAAGAAGCTGAACAACTTGCCTAAAATTGTAAGTAATGAAGCCAGGATTCCTCCCAGCTCTTCTGGTGCTCAAACCCGTATACTGTCAATACTGGTTTATTATTACCTTATGCATTTCAGAAGGAATATATCATATCAGCCAGGATATTAGCTATTATGGCCAAAAGGAAACTGGATAATATTTGGAACTATTTTAGAATAGTTTCCATTATTTAAAATCTTAAAAAAGAAAAAAAAAGTATTTTGACGTAAATGACTCCAAAAAAAACGGCAGTAAGCAAGGCAAGTGGGAAAAAGACAGAGTCAATGCCAGTATTATATATTTAGAGTAATATTGGTTGAACCAACTTTTACAAACCAACAGCAAGGAAAAGTAATGCGAACGTCAGAAATCGATAACACAATTTTAGTGTTAGCTGCATTTAAGTGAGACAGCTCTGACTCATTCAACATGTGATGTCAGCCCAAGCAGGTTGTGAGGGGTCAAAACATATTTTGGGGAAAAGTTGGAAAAGGAATGATAAATTTTAAAAATATCACATCTTGGTAACCTATCCCTGTGGATGGAGATAAAAGAAATCATAAGGGACCTTTTAGAACCCTGAGGAATCTAGATCTTTTCTAATTCTTCAGAGAAGGGCAGAACAGGCATGCATTGCCCTGTGTAGGAAGCAAAGACCATATACAAATCTCTGACAAAAAAATGGAAGATAATTCCGGGTAACCAGAAAGGCAGAAAGTCTTAAGGACCAAAACAAGAAGAGTCCTTAAAGCCCCAGTGCCTTCAGTCACTGTAGGCAAGGAGAGATCTAGAGCAACATAAAGAAAGAAAGAAGTATCTAACTGCCAAGAAAAAGAGAGTCTCTTTTGGTTCTTCATAGTCCAGTTCACAGTTTAATAATATTTGCCCTCAGGAAGGGTCTTCTGTTACATCAACTTGATCCCTCATTACATACAATTTAAATGCCTCCCCTGTCCTTCACGTCCCTACTTTTTCTTTTCTCCTCCTTTACTCTTGATCTAACATCTATGGCAGGACTCCTTTGGTGTTGCTGTTGAGAGACTAGAGCAACTTTTATATCACATATCTGATGTTGCTGTCCTATTCCAAGCAGCGGTGTTTGGCCAGGTCTCTCTAGAGGCAGGCAACAAAAGATCCGTGTAGGTTTTGTTTTATTCTGCTTGCATTTGTTGTCATCTTTGGTGGCAAGGATGCGTCATCCAACAATATTCATAAGCTCCTTCCCTACGTTATAAAATGTTCTATTATGGATATTACTTTTCTATTATTTCTCCCTGCAGAATTGCACAAAGTTCACCTAATAGAAAAGATGAAAGATGGACTCTGAGATTCCAGGACGAGCTAGGCTCTGAGGCAAAGGATATGTACACATGCCTGGTTTATAGCTAAATTTATAGCATGTTCTGAGGCTGTGTCTTCCTGGTAGAGGGAACCTCAGGGCAGGAGGAACTTCATAACGGATCCTTTGCTTCCTCAGAGGAACCAAGTTTAAGTCATTGCTGGCTCCCAGTGTGCCTTCTAGCTGTAAAGCTCCTACAAAAGACCACAGCAACTTACTACAGCAGAACCTGCCTGGATTATTGCACCCATGAACTCAGTTGTCCTCACGATGCCTCTGGACTGGCCGGCCAGGCCAACAGGGAACTGTGATCATGGGCCACACAGCGCCTTACTTTCAATGCTAGTCAGGCTTCTAATCTCCAACACCCTCTTCTTTAATAACTGGGGCCTTGGGGTGTCATAAAAGAACCAATTTTTGTTTTGAAATTCATTCTTTTCACCAAGCGAGGGGCAAACCCAGCTACACTCAGGGTTTAGGCTCTCAGGAGTCTGGGAGTGATTTATCTCCACTATAAAATGAAGTGCTTTATAGGATATGAAATACCGTTGTTCAACAACAAAAACTAGATTGTTTACTCTCTTTCATGTTATTGAATTTTTTTTAAATAGAGAAGTTATCCATGTTTGTTATTACAAATGAGACAGGGAGGAAGCTGACATTTGACAGTTGCATTGCCACCTCTACCCTCAACACATGGCCCTGTGTAAAGCCTGTCCCAGCCTGGCTCACCTCCTTTCACGCTGTGTCCACACACACAGTCCAGCCTACATATACCAGCACAGCAAACCTCGTGTTCTGACCTCATCTGTGGTCCTCTCCCAACCTTCCCAGTTGGAACCAGGTTTTTAACACTTCCTTCATCCTGCCTTCATTTCCACTGTGCTCAGTGTCTGGGGATCAGCTATTACCCAAGCTGCTGGGGAAACAGGCTGAAGGAGGGTAGAGGAAACACAGTCTGGGGGCAGGCTCCCTTGGTCAGTGTTCGCTGCTTCCTGAGTGGTCAAGTACATCGAAATACTGAGTCCCTCTCTGGTCTGAGATGGTTGAAGGTGTGAGGATTGACACTATGAGATAAAGTGTTGGCCCTGGTGCACAAAGCAGACCCTGGAGACTTCTGACCAAGCCAGATAAGAAAGGATGGCTTCCATTGGAGAGCCGGTTCTGGAAGATTCTATGACAGTAAGTGTATTATGCAGGATTCTTACTTCTCCTTGACTTCCTACTGGGAACCGTGCCTGGGCTCATTAGCACTTCTCTAGACTCCAGCCCTTGCTGCGAGAAGAGGTGAGAGCAGTCAATTTTGCCACTCATTAGCGACTCCGGACAGACAGCGGTGGGCAGACGGAACCAATCCAATCGGCGACATGAGCGTCCGCTTCTCTCGGGCACAGCTTTCCATTCGAGTCCTTTCGCCATCAGCGGGCCACCTGGAGTTGGCGGGCTGCTGGTCTCACAGAGCCACGAGGAAGACAATATTTGTTAGGTATTAGTTAGGAACTTTATATAGTAACTGAGTCACCAGGATTGTGGTCTTCGGGGTCATGGTGAGAACTGCAGGAGGAAAACTGTCTCGTGTATAACGGACACCGCAACCATCCTGGTTGTTGTCTTACTGTTCCGTTAGGTACTGTTCTTGCCTAAATGGCAAGGATCGTGTTTGAAAACAGTGTAGGCGGCTCTGTGTGGGAGGACAGCAGTTCATGCACAGGCCCCACCAGGGCCTCCTCTGATCAGCCTGACTTGATAGGCATCTGATGTATTTTACAGTTTGGAAAGCACTTGGACATATCTTTCAGTTCTCTCAACAACTCTTGTCAGGTCACAACTTTTCTCATCTCCATGTCACTGAGAACCGAAGGTTCTAGAAACTAACTGAAATACCCAAGGTCCCAACAAGCCCGGGGCTCTTTCCCTGACCCCAAATTATACTGGAATGTGTGGAAGCTGAATAAATGGTGAAAGGAGGGGCCTCCTTTAAAACCATTTGAGAACATGGGTAATGAAAGTGACACAAGGGAAATCGAGGCACAGCCCTGCACTCCAATGGTGAATAGTGAGCTTCAATGAGAACGGCTGTCAAGGGTGTGGGGGAAAGGTTGAGCCAGTTAAATGTGGTGAGAGGGGTTTCTTTTTCTTGCCTCGTCTTCTTTGGGACATGGGCTTGTTTTTATAAAATGTGGCTTCTTGTGCTGTAACACAGATAAACCTGGAAGACATTATGCCAAGTGAAATAAACCAGACAAAAGAGGACAAATGTCTGCTTCCACTTACATGAGGTACCGAGAAGAGACAGAAAGTAGAACAGAAATGGCCAGGACCAGGGCAGGGGGATGACCAGCCATTATGTAATGGATGCTAAGTTTCCGTTTGAGATGATGACAAAGTTCTGGGAATAGAAAGCAGTGATGGCTGCACAGCACTGTGAATGTACTTAACTCCATTGAATTGTACCCTAAAAAACGGTAAAAATGGTAAGTTTTATGTTTTATATATTTTACCATAATTAAAAAAAAATCTTTTTAAAAAATGTGGTTTGTCTAGTATTATACGAAAAGCTTAATTGGGAGATTCTTCACAAGCCATATCTATGGCAATCTGGCAGTCAATCAGTTGAACAACTTCTTTTTTCCGTTGAGTAAACACTTTGACTCTAAAATATTTTTTTCCCAAGGTTTTTTTGTCTATTAACTGCTTTTCTGTTTTTAAGCTCAGACAAAAAAAAAAGCTCTTTTGAGCTCATAGAATTACAGGTAGATCCTCTCAAGGTAATTGTTTCTTCTTTGTTAAGTAATCATTTTTGATATTAAAAGAAGTTGCTATTAGGATATAAATTGAAATTTCCATATAACTGAAAGCAGCTGTCTCATTAGGATCTTACCAAGTTTGGAGACACTTCACTAAATAGCAGAGGAGAAATGAGGGGCACTGCAACTTTTGTTTTCGAAAATTAAGTCTATTTCTTGCATTACTCAATTCCCCACCTTTGTTAATCTAGTGAGCCAATATTTAAACCATAATGTACAATTTCTAACTGAAGTTTATTCTGTGCAGATTCTGGGGGCAAAGTACTAATAAAAGCCATCAGGAAAAATCATCAAAGATTTGGAAATGAGCAGAAAAGATCTCTGAATGTCCTTTCAGTGATGTGCTGGGCATTGTCTAAAGGACCTTTTGTCTCTCTAAGGACTGGGCGGTGTTACAACCCTATACAAGAATGAAGAAATAAAAACAGGGCAGATCAAGGTATAAATACCTATTGCTGAGTGAGGCTGAAGATGTGGTTCAGGTTTGTCAACCAGAGGGCTGGGGATAGCTCTGGACAGGGGTAAACTCTCCCCACCTGTACAACCCAGCTCATCGGAGTTAAGATGGGGAGATGAGACTCTACCTCGCAGAAGCCAGAAGGAATAGGGGCCGAAAATGTCTAGGTTTGTGTGAAGGCAATCCCTTCTGCTGGACGAAAGGCACGAGTAGGAAAAGGCAGCCCCTCGAACACACTCCAGGCCGTGGCATGCCCAGGTTTGCTTTTTTCCCTCCCCCTTTCCAGTTGGCTCACTCTCGGTACCAGTTGAAATGTCGCCTCCTTTAAGAAGTCTTTACTGAGTGCTACGGACTGAACTGTGTCCCCCAAGAATTCCTTTGCTTAAGCCCTAACACTGAAATGATGGTATTGGAGAGGGGCCTTTGGGAGATGATTAGGGTGAGATGAGGTCAGGAGGGTGAAGCCTTCGTGCTGGGGATTAGTGTTCTTATAAGAGGAGACACTAGAGAGCTTCCTCTCTTGCTCTTCCCCTTCCTAAGCACGCACAATAAAAGCAGTCATGTGAAGACACAGTGAGAAAGCAGCTCACTACAAGCCAGGAAGAGAATTCTCAGCAGAACCCAGCCATGTTGGCACCCAGATCTCCAACTTCCAGCCTCCAGAACTGTGAAAAAATAGATGTCTGTTGTTCAAGCCACCGAGTCCCTTGCATTTTGTTACGTATATGGCCTGAATCTAATATGCTGAGGACATTCCGAATAAAGTAAGTCACGTCTTCCTCAGTACTACCTCCTTTTATTAAGCTTTCTTTTTTATTTCTGTTGACCAAAGTCAGACATGTACATAATTTAAAAAGTCAAATGATTGTACAAAATTTATAATAAAATTAGTAGTGTATGGCGCTCTCCCAATCCTTAGTTTAAGTACCGCAGGAAAAAAGCATTCTCAACTCTTTCGACGGTTTCTTATGAATGAGGGGCCCATTCAGGGCTTCTCCACCACTACTCCCTGATTTATCAATTTTATGCATTAGTTATTGACTTTCTATAATGAGAATTTAGTATCCTTATACTTCACCACCACTCTCTTTCCTTCCAACCTCAGAGTTAAGTGGTATAACATTATTAGTTATTGTTAAGTATTTACATGATTTATTTTATTTTTCCTGAGTGAGATATATTTAACATATAACATTATACTGGTTTCAAGTGTACAACATAATGATTCAGTATATGTGTATACTGTGAAGTGATCACCACAATAAACCTAGTAATCACCCTATAGAGTCACAAAATTAAAAAAAAATTGTTTTCTTGTGATGAGGACTTTTAAGATTTACTCTCTTAGCAACTTTCAAATATCCAGTACAGTTGTTAACCATAGTACCATGTTGTACATTGCATCCCTGTCACTTATTTATTTTATAACTGGAACTCTGTACCTTCTCCCACTTCCCCTGCTCCCCAAATGCCCTCTCCTCCAGCAACCACCAACCTGTGCTTGGTACCGATGAGCTTGTTTTTTGTTTTGTTTTGTTTTGTTTTAGATTCCACATATAAATGAGATCATACGGTATGGGTCTTTTACTGTCTGAGTTATTTCACTTAGGATAATGACCCCATTTTTAGTTAGTGTTCAGTGTTTACAGTATTTTGATCACTCGTCATTCACTGCCAAGCCAAATACTATGACATAATTCCATTTCTTTTCTTGTACAACTTTGTTTTCCCATAGATACAAGTCGATGTTTTCTTTTTTAAGCTTACTATCACTATCACAAATACTTCACAAATTCTCCAAAAGACATGTAAAACTCCTCCGAATGCCATTTTCCATATGATTAAATTGCTTAGATCAATATTTGTTTCTGCTATCATATGTTTAAATGCCTGTCTGTGAATTTTATGTCATTTTTCCCAATATTCCTTTTTTGATATTGTTGTTCTCTTCTGATGGATTTAGTGCTGTATGAACTACATACTTGAATCCTCACAACATCTCAGCAAGCTATTTATCTCCACTTTATAACTATAAGGAAACAAATGTGGGGAAGCTGGGATGGCTCAGCGGGTTAAGCGCTTGCTTTGCAGCCCCAGAGACCAGGGATCAAATCCCGGCTCCGGCCCAGACGAACCCATATGCTGAACCGGGGTGTGCCCCCAGTTCAGTTCTTGCCAGGGCCTATGCAGGAGGCTCCTGGCCCAGTTCCTGCCCTGCGCAGTCCCATGCCCACCTGTGGAGTGAAACTATATGGAAAACTAATGCTGTCAACTATGGAGACTGCTCTGGGCCCTCCCCCTTCTCCCTGTTTCTCTCTGTCTGTCTGTCTCTCTGTCAAAAAACAATAAAAATAAATCTTAAAACAAAAAAAGAAAACAAATGTCCAGAGAGGCAAAGTATATAAATTAAAGTCACACAGCTGCTTTGGGCCAGAGTGAAGTTTTGTGAGGTTTTTGTTGTTGCTGTTGTTTGTTTGTTTGTTTAAATTGGCATAAGATACATATAACATAAAATGTACCCTCTTAGCAAATTTTAAGTGTATATATATTACAGTAGCATTAATTATATGCGTATTGTACAACAAACCTTTATAACTTTTTCAGCTTGTATGACTGAAACTCTATGTCCATTGAACAACTCATCCCATTTCCCCCTCCCTCCAGGTTCTGCCAACTACCATTCGCTTTCTGCCTCTCCAAGTCTGACTACATTTCATACCTTATAAAAGTGGAATCATGCAGTATTTGTCATTCTGTGAGTGGCTTATTTCACTTAGCATGATGTCTTCAAGGTTCATCCATATGACAGGATTTCCTTCTTTTTTAAGGCTGGATAATATCTATTGTATATCCTGTATACCATGTTTTCTTTTACCATTTATCTGTATATGAACATTAGGTTGTTTCCACTTCTTGGCTACAGTGAATAACATTTTTTTTTTAATAGCAGGCTTTTCTTGATTTGCCAATGCATTCTCTCTCCAACGCTATTAACTAGAATTTTTGTTTCTTTTTAGTTTCCTTGTTTTCTCTTTCTGCTGAGTTTTCTTGTTGCTGTTTACTTATTTTGATTTCTATTTTCCATGTTAAAAACTTTTCTTGGATGTCTGAGGGTACTTGGGCTATTCATTCAACACTAAATGATTGAGTGAAGCTCTGTGTGTACATTTTGGGGAAGGGCTTGCTGTAGGTGTAAGTTTAGAGTAGGGATCTGTAGGGTAATTCAGGGAGAACTTGGATTTTCTACACCCCCTCCCCCTAGAAACCCAACTATCATTATTGTATGTCCTTTTGGGGGGCCATTTATTTTCTCCAGAGAATATCTCCTAGTCTCCGACCTGGTGTCGCACCCTAGGGGTGGAGGATGGAGGCAGAGGACTGAGAGAGAGTCCGTGGTTCAGATGTGAGCGCTCACTCTCACAACAGCACTTTGCCTGCTCTCTGTAGTGACGGTAGCGCCTCTGGATCCTGCTCTCCAAGAATCAATCTCCCACTTGCTCATTAGCTGCTCCAGATGGGCAGAAAACCTGGGATCTAATTTCTCCCAAAACAGAATTTCAACCAAATCTCCAGTTCTTCCCCTCATACCTACCACCACTTCTCATAGTTTAAGGGTCTCCAGTTCCCCTGTAGGTATTTGGTAGTCCATCAGATTTCTCTGCTTGACTACTTCCTCTGTTTTCCAATCTGCCACATCCGATGACGTTTCTCATTTGCTATGGTCTCCTCCCCAATTCTCTTTGCCCTTTTTGGTTTATGCATTTCCCCTCCCCCCCCCCATTATTTTCATTTTAGTGTATTTTTGAGAGAGAGCAGAGACACACATTCATGTTCAATTCATTGTGTTTAATTGGAAGGTCATCCCAGGACACCTCTTTAGCTGGGAGACACTTCTGCATCACACTCGGGCTCTAATCCATTGTCACTTGTCCACCTTCCTTGTGGACTATGGTTTTCCTGAGGGCAGTAGTCTCTGCATCTCCTGCCCCTCCCATAGAAGGTATGCAGTAATTATTGATTCAACTGCATGAAACTTGATTTACTAAGTTGGTGCTACCAAATGGAAAGTTGGATAATAAAGTCAACAACCACCATTCGCCCATTCTCTATTAAAAAGATGGTGCGGATAAAAGCACATTATCAAGGTTGAAGCAGAAAGAGCAAAATCTCTCTTAGACAGTACCTTGTTACTAGTATGTACAGCCTATTTGTGACTCTTCCAGAGAAGTGCTTATTTTACTGAGAAGTAATTGCTTTTCAAAGGCTGGCAATTCTCATTAGTTACCAGGTGAGTGAATCTAATAAGAAAAGTCTCCTGATTGAGCTGAATAAAGTAATGGAACAAAATGTAGAGTGAGGATTTTCTCTACCTTGCAAACCAAATAGCCCCTGTGCTACACATAATTGAAAGAAAATGGGTGTGTATGGTCTAAGAAGCATTCTTCTCCATGCATTCAGAGAACACTGGGCACATAGGGGAGAGACGGCTGAAGAAGTCTGAGAAGAGCATTTGCCTCTTATAGAGACGTAATGGGGAAACTTCCGAAACAGTCTGTATGCATTTCCTAAGGCTGCTCTAACGAATGACCGCAAACTGGGCAGCTTAGAAGAACAGGCTTAGTCTCTCACAGTTCAGGAGGCCAGGGGTCTGAAATTAAGGTGTCAGCGGGGTTGGCTCCTCTGGAGGCTGTGAGTGCGAATCCGTCCCTTGCCCTTTTCCTTGCCTCAGGAGCTGGCCCACAATCCTTGGCGTGCCTTGTAGCTGCATTGCTCCAGTTTCTGCCTCTGTCCTCACAGAGACTTCTTCCCACTGTGTATGTCTTTAAATCTTTCTTGTTAAGGATACCGGTCTTTGGCTTTAGGGCCAAGCCTCATCCCATATGACCTCATCTTAACTTTATTATATCTGCAAAGACCCTGTTTCTAAATAGGGTCCCCTACTAAGGTTCTGGGTTGACGTGAGTCTTTTGGGGGGCACTGTTCAAATTTGATCCATGGCTTAAAAGCCTGTATCTTCCTGCCTCCAACTGTACTTATAATTTTGGAGACTTCATTAGTAATCAAATACCTGCAAACAACTGACATAGGAGAAGACCTAGGAAGTTCTTCACTTTGGCTGCACATTGGAATCACTCCAGGATTTTACTCTTGCTTTTCCGACTTCAGGTGCTTTGAAAGCATCACAGGTAGTTCCAGGGTGCAACCCAGATGCAGACCTCTGCTCCAGACCCTCTTCCTGTCACCAATGGCGATGAGACTGCCTTACTTTAGCTCTACTGACCTCTGTCAAGGCATGTCTCGCATCAAATGTACTTGATAAGAGAGCTCAGTACCAGCACCTGTGGGTTTGATTTTTTTTTTTTTATTGTTAAATTTAATGGGGTAACATTGGTTGGTAACAATCAGACAGTTTCCCAATGGACAACTCCACATCACATCACCCATG
>PVKE010042135.1:0-13876 GCA_004027555.1 Craseonycteris thonglongyai | reverse complement strand
GGCTGTCCGGAAAGTATCCAGCCACGTAACTGTTCTCTTTATATTGACAATGGCTGATTTTTTTCTGGCTAGACTTCATATATATATTTACAATTTTACTTTAAAGATTTATTTTTATTGATTTTTGACTGAGAGAGACAGAGAGGAGGGGGAGGGCCCAGAACAGTCTCCATAGTTGACAGCATTAGTTTTCCATATAATTTCACTCCACAGGTGGGCACAGGGCTGCGCAGGGCAGGAACTGGGCTGGGAGCCTCCTGCATAGACCCCAGCAAGAACTGAACTGGGGCACACCCCAGTTCAGCATGTGGGTCCACATGGGCCAGGCCCAGGATTTGATCCTCGGGCTCTGGGGCTGCAAAGCGATCGCTCAATCCGCTGAGCCATCCCAGCTTCCCCACAATTTTACTTTAAATCTATTTGCATCTTTGAACCTAAATTATGTCTCCTGTAGAGATCATATAGTTGAATCTGTATAACAAAACCTAATCTGACAGTATCTGCTTTTTCATTTACTTGTCTAATCCAGTCACACTTAAATAATGTTATTATTGATATGGCTGGCTTTTCCTTTGCCTGGTTAGGGAAGTTTTCAGTCATTATTTCTTCAAACAGGTGGTCGATCTCTTGCTCCATCTTTTCTTCTTCTGGTACCCCTCTGATGTGGATGTTGTTATGTTTGATGTCCCAGAGATTCCTTAAACTATCCTTATCTTTTAAATTCTTTTTTCTTTTTGCTGGTCTGATGGGATATTTTATATTATCTTATCTTCCAAATAGCTGATTCAGTTCTCTATTTCATCTAATCTGTTTTTGATTAATCCTAATGCATTTTTCATTTCAGTTATTGTATTCTTCATTTTTGACTGGTTATATGAGGTCTGTCTGGAAAGTATCCACTCGTGTAATATGAAAAATAAAGGCATTTATGGCTGGATTTTTTTTTGACAGCCCTTATATATATATTTTTATCTCCCTTTTTATGTTTCCTGTTTCTTTATTGAGTTTTTACTGCATTCATCTACTCTTCCCCAAAGTTCACTGAATATTCTTATAACCCGTGTTTGGTGTCTGGTAGATTGCTTGTCTCCATTTTGCTTAGTTTTTGTCTGGAGTTTTTCCTGGGACGTGTTTCTTTGTTTTCCCACTTTGAAGGCCTCCCTGTGTTTGCTGCTATGTCACCTTGTTTTGGTAAGCAGCCATATGTAGTAGGTATCCTGTGGGGCCCAGTGGCACAGTCTCCCCTCTCACCTGAGCCAGGTGATCCAGGGGTGTTACTGGTGTGGGTTGTGTGTGCTGTCTTACCATAGTTGAGCCTGAAATGCTATTGGCTTGTCAGTGGGTGGGACTGACCCTCTGGCTGACTGGCTGTGAGGACTGACCATGACTAGAGCACAGAAGCTGCTTGTGTGCTGGCTGAGCCACAAAGTGGGATTTGCTTTAGCAGGGTTCTTTCTGGTGCCTGCCAAGTCCACCCTTTGAGTACGTCATTTGTGGAGCTTATTGGGTATTGTTCTGGTGTAGTCTGAAGACAGCCACCAGGTGTGTTGGTTTTGGGGGCTCTTGGGGGGGGGGCTCTGGTGCAGGCCCAGGTCAGCTACTGTGTTCAGCCCAGGGCAACCTGGTAGGAGCTACAAAGTGATCTGTGGTTGGTAGCTGCCTGTGATGGGCTTGGAGGCTCCCAGGAGTGGTTTTGCTTTGAACTGAGGCCAGCTTCCACGACTGCCAGATTGGGATGGCTTAGCAAGAGATATAGAACATGCCGAGGCCAGCTGCTATTGTATGAGGGTTGTAGACCTTTGAGAAATTTTAGAATGTCTGAAGCACGCACAGGTCCAGGCTGGCCACTTGTGTGGATTAGCTTCTGAAAGTAGATTGGGCTGGATGAGAAAAAAAACCACTTTTTAAATATTTACTTTATTGTTTTTGGCAGAGACAGAGAGATACAAAGGCAGAGAAAGACAGAGAGAAGGAGGAGGGCCCAGAACAGTCTTCATAGTTGTACATCATCAGTTTTCGACGTGGTTTCATTCCACACAGGTGGGTGGGGGCCACGCAGGGCAGGAATTGGGCCAGGGTCCTCCCGCATGGGAAGCATGACCCCTCAAGCCAGGGCTGAGCCAGGGGGCTAGAACCAAACTGGGGGCCTCCCACACAGGAAACACATCCCAGTTCAGCATATGGGACTGCACAGGCCATGGCTAGGATTCAATCTCCTGTCCCTGGGGCTGCAAAGAGAGTGCCTAACTTGCTGAGCCATCCCAGCTTCCCTGGATGAGAGAATTGGGTGGGGTACTCATAGATCTCAGAGATTCTCAAAGGTGGGGTGAGAGTGTCATTAACCAGGTTAATGAGGACTCAGATATGGCTGCCACCTGTGCCTTCTAGCTGGGTTGGGGGAGTACTCAACAAAGGAACAATAGTACCTGCTAGCACTTTAGTTCCAGAGAGATGCCTCTCCAGTTCCATATTTAAGCCAGATAATTTCATTTCCTCTCTGTGTGTCTTTGGTACTCTTTGAGTCACTGTCCTTTTTCTGGAGGTTAGAGCAAATGTTCGTAAGTGAATGAGTCTGTGTGTGGGCCATTTAAGAGTATGCTTGGGTCTACAGCAATCCCCTAACTCATCTGGACTGAATGCCCGCTGATTTTCACAGCTAGCCATTGTGGGGACTATGCTTCCTGGCACTGGCACGCTGGGCTGAGGTGTCTGATGTGAGGCTGGAACCCCTTGATCCTCAGTGGGACATCACCAATCAAGATATCTCTCCAGATTCTTAACCACCACATGTGGGTATGGAATCAGCCCATTTTGTGTCTTTGCATATCAATGTGGCTTCTTCTTTATATCCTTACTTATAGGAGTTCTGTTCAGCTAGGCTTCAGGTGGTTCTCAAGGTGATTGTTCTATAATTTAATTGTTATTTTGATTTTGTGGTGGAAGAATGCAAGCACAGTGTTTACTTACTCCACCGTGTTGACTGGAAGTGACTACCTTTTAATTCTTTAAGTATGGTTTTATCTAGTTCTTTAAAAAAATATCTATCATCTATCTGTCATCTGCCTACCTTTCATCTATTTATATAATAGCCATTTTGAAGATTCTGTCTTCTTCTTCATCAACTTCCTCTCTTCTTTCCAAAGAGGTTTAGCCTTTCCTGGATTCCAGAGAGGAGGTCACCTCTGGGCTTGGTTACAGCAGAGAAACAGGAAGTATAGCTATGAAAAAAGCTAAGGTATATTTAGTCTGGCCTAATTAGAACTGGGTAGCAAGTCTATCACTGGACCCAGAGACCCCTCCCTTGCTATTTATTTGCAATGGCAAGTGGCTGTTCTCCCCCCAAAAGGAGGACTCAGTCTCCCAGAGAGGGCATTGCACTGCAGGCTTCACTTCAGATTCAGGACCTCCTACCTCTGCCTCAAACTAGGACTGTGACAGATGACAGCTAAAGCACAATCCCAAAAGCTCACATTTTTAGGGTAACTGGTGACTTTGTGTCTGAACACAATGACAGCCAGCTCCCTGTAGAATCTGCATGGCTAGCTTTCATTCTCAGCACAGTAGAGGGAGTGCACCGAGACCTGTTGGTCATGTCAGCCCTAGGACCTTAGGACAGGCCAGCTTCCTTCTCTGAGCCTCAGCTCCCTCCACTGTAGTAACATGGGGACACTATCTCTCTCGTTTTGGAGAAAATTGAGGCTAACACTGAATGAGCCATGAGCATTTTTTTTTTTAGGATTGTGAAGTGCTAAGCTTTGTAAGGAATTATTATAATATTATCTCAGTGACAGCTATTAATGTCCTTTCAGATCTTTGACTGATTAAATGAGAATGCCCTGGTTGGAGGGACTTTTCTCATTGTAGTTATCAGATTGAATTTGTTCAACCAAAAAGGTCAGTTGAGATAGAAAAGGCACAGAACATTTATTTTTATGCTTACTATGTGACAGCTAGTGTTCTGGTTTTATATATGCTATTTCTTTTAATTATCTAAACATCTAGCAGTCTTTGTCACACATTTTATGGATGATGTATATAGTACAGTTGTCAGGATTGCATTATCACTAATAATAATTTTAACTGTATTATCAACAACTTAGAGGAGTGAACAGCAAGGCTATGGTTGGGAGACTTGCTTCAGCTCACACAGCTAGAGCTGTGAGTTCATACAATGCCACCAACCATCTGGTCTTATTTTTCTTCTTTTTATCTTTTGCCCATTTTTCAAAAATTTTTATTTCCATGATACCACCCTCTTCCCTTTGGCAGTTTTCAGCTTGTTCTTTATATCTATGTGTCTGTTTCTGTTTTTCTTGATTTATTCCTTTTTATTTTCTTTTTTCAAGATTCTATATATAAGTAAAATCATGGCATTTGTCTTTCTTTGTCTGATTTATCTCACATAGCATGATACCTTCTAGGTCCATCCACATTGTCACAAATGGTAAGATTTCATCCTTTTTATTGCGGAATAATATTTCATTGTATATATGAGAGCTTTCCAGAAAGTATCCAGCCATATAGCCATTCTCATTATACTGACACTAGTTGGATTTTTTCCAGACTTCATATATATATATGACATCTTCTTTATCCATCCATCTATTGATGGATATTTAACTTGCTTCCACATCTTGGCTATTACTAGTAATACTGCAATGAAGAAACGTCTTTCTTCTAAGTGCATTAATTTGGGCCCTTCAAAGACAATTTCTAGTGTCTACTTGTTTTTGTGTGCATTGATTATTTTCTTTGCCTTTCCATGTATTTTTTTAAATTGGTTATTTTAGGTACTATAGTATAGGAATCATGGATACTGATTCTACCTTTCCTCTCAGAGTATGTTGTTGTTGTTTGCTTAGTGACTTGGCTGAACTAATTCTGAGAAGTTGATTTCCCCTGCATCGCATAGCTTTTGTTCCCTTCTCAGGTTTTCCCCTTATTTATATCTTTTAACCCAGCTTCCCAGGGCCTCCCCAAGCCAGATAAGCCACTTACTCATCAAATTTTGTTTAAGCTCCCTTGGCTAGTTATATCAGCCTTTAGTGTGTGTGTGTGTGTGTGTGTGTGTGTGTGTACAGAGAATTTACATTGTACCCTGAGACTAGTAGCTTGGAGGTTTTCTCTCTGATCCATACTGAGAGGCACAGTCTTGGGCATGCACACTGTCTTCCAGACTGCCTGGGCTGATATCATTTGTAAGCCTGGCTTCCTGTTTCAACTGTGTTTGGTCAGACGTTGTATTAAGGTCCTTGTGCCAGGTGGCTCCTGTTGTGTGGATGGATCTGTATGCAGCTTCGGGATGCTTCTGAGTTGGTCCCACATCCTGCCCTGACTGCTCCTGGTGCATGAGCATAGTCTTCATGTCCCCCATGCTGGGTGTGAGCCCAAGGGAACTCCTCTCATCTGTTTTTTCCTGGTTCTCTCTATTAAACTTCTGGCATCTTGGCCATTTTGCTTGTATCAGAGCTACCAGTCTTATCATTGCTCTCCACCACAATCCTTTGACAATGCTCTCAGACCTCCACACTTGGTTTCAAATAAAGCCAGTCTCCTCAGGAAATGTTGCTGAGCTTTCCATCCTGATGCATGGCCATTTCCCTTAGGCACGACACCTGCATCACTGCACTGGAGTTGGTGTGGGGGACTTACTTTTGTTGGAGTGACACCCTTGAAGATGAGTGGGTGCTGGGGTGATTGGTGATCCCTGGTCTTCTTGGCTTCACCCTGCTGGTCTGGAATCTCCATCTTACGAATGAGCTTAGGTGGAAGCAACTGAGACCCCAGTCTTCTGGACCAGCCATGACTACAACAGTGTCTACATCCTGTGAGTGGCGGCCCCGTGGGGGAAGAGGGAGCCAGTCCGTCCCTGACACCAGCCTGGAATACAGCTCCTGCAACACAGAGCTGGGGGGATGTGCAACTCCAGGAGCCTGCCCTTCTGGAAGCATGAAATTACAGCCCTGTGCTCAGGGCTGAGGGCAGAGGAAGTGCCCATCTTCTTGGCTGCACAAGCTCAGAGTAGAGTTCTTGGGGCTAGGGAAGGAATAATAAGGGTCATGGCTCAAATGCTGTAGGCGTTCACTGCCCTTCCATGGATTCGGTTGACTTTCTTAATTGCATTGTCTCCACTTGCTATGTGTCCTGGGGACAATGTCTAAAGACTTTGAAGTTCATTTTCACTAGTTACAGTGTCATTCAGGAGCCCTGCCTTTTGCAACTGAATTTTGGGATAGTTTCTTACACAGCAACATCCAATTAGCTTAATTGGTGGAAGTGCTAAGTAATCAGTTGGTCATGGCTTTCTGGAATGATTCCTGGAAAATGCTTGATATCATCCCAAACAGAAGTGCGCTGTGGTGGCCTGACGCTGTTGCCATGGGAGAGGGTCATGGGCTTGCCATCCTGGCCTAGAGATGAGGTCATGGACTGATCCCCTCTTTTAGACAGATAATTCCCTTACACTAGACTCTTCATCAGTTGGAAACTCAATTTTTTTTTTTTTTACCGGTTGCTTGAGAGTGCCAGTTGCTTAAGTTCCAGTTAACAGAGAGCCTACTTACATTTATCCAGCATCTAGCAATTCCCCTGGGTGCAGATTAACTGAGAGTCTACTGTATGTATATAAAACCATGACTTTATCTTCCTGTTTAGAATAAATTACAGTGCAAACAATTTGGAATTGGGAGAGACAGAAGCCAATTTCAGGAAAAAAGCAGTAACTACAAGGCAAAAGTTGCGACTTCTGCTGCCTTGAAGACTCTGGCCCCTCTGTTTTCAATACCAACTTGACAGCATCAGTGACCTGAATTTCGGTGACAGATTATGGAAGCTGAGCTCTAAACCACTGGAGCATGATGGTGTGCAGACCTCTGAATTTTATGTTTCTTTAGGAGAAAATAGAACAGACCATTGTTCTTCCTTCATCTACCAAACACTTTATTTTTCACCTGCATACCTCTTTCTGACTTGTCCTCATTGAAGGTTTCCCCTACTGCTCACAGTAGACGGTCACAACTGCTCCCGAAAGTGACAGGCTATTAAGAAATCCTTTCAGCCACTGAAAGGAAAATGAAGACAAAGAGAAGAGGAAATTATTAGAGGAAATAACTAGAAGTAAAAAGGGCTTTATCACCTCAGTGGTACATTTTAAAGCTCTCATCATCTAGCTCCAATTAACAGAGGCACAATTCAATGCCCAAGTTAAAATTTTCCATGGTGGGATGAAGCAGAGTTGTTAGTGGTACTGAAAACTTTGTTTTAAACAATCTTATGATTGGGAAGTAACTCTTTTCTGTTAATGCCAACCAGTGTTCACAGACTAGCAAGGGCTTGAAACTGACAACTGTACTTGCAAAGCAGGACATGTTAAGGGGCCCATCAGATTCTCTAGGCAAAGACACTGTTTCTTTAGGGAGAATGGGCTCTTGACAGAGGAAATGTAGCAACAACCTTTGAGACCAGTTGGTTTGGGAGTAAGAAATATAAGTGGATAAATTTAAGGGCTCCACATACCAGAGCAGTAGAAGCATCTTTGAAAATGCTTTTCAGGAAACGAAACAAAACAAACAAACATTGAACTCTGTCTTAAGGAAAACTCATCTAGCTGTACATTTTTGATCTGAACACTTTTCAGTTTAGGTTGTTTTTTTAAATAAAAAGTTAAAACAGACTTTCCTTTTCTTTCCTTTTCCCTTTAGCTTTGTGAACATACTCATACCTGAATATGCGTGTATGCATGCACCTGTCACATTGAGTGTGGTATACACAGCACACACGGATGCATACCACAGTCACTGGGAGGTGCACTCTGAATCCACACTGCCTGAGGTAACAATGCAGCTCCATCCGCAAGATGTGGGACCACCAGCAAGTTGTACAAAATTTCCATGTCAAAGTTCCCTAACCTGTCAAATGAAAACAGAACCTACTGGTTAAGGGCTGTTGTGAGGATTAAATGAGGTGGCATGTAGAGCAGACAGAAAACAGTGCTTGACACAGAGTAAATGCTCAGTAAGTATTCACGATTCTGTGTGTACACTGTCCACAGGAGAAGGTAGGCAGCTGTGTGTGTGTGCGAACATAGACATGCATGTATAGGTGGCACTCACCACATCAACACACACAAAGGTGCAGACAGGCACAGGCATACCACACTGTGTGCCCATGGACTTGTTCAGGTCACAGGGTCAAATAACGTCTTAGTCTCAGGGATCCTGCCACCCAACTTCAACACATTGTCACTTGGGAAACTCCTGCTGCCCCTCCCAGTAAGTTTATGTACTTCCTTGTGAAAGATTAAGACGCTCTCAGTCAGAGTGAGTTGCTCTTACAAGTGGAATTTATCACAGCGCATTTCATTTACGGTGTTACTACAATGAGGACTTCTGTAAATCAGAAGCTATGTTTTCACTTTAGTTCTTCTAACTGGGATCTAGGACCCCATCAGATTCCCTACCACTTAACACAATGCCATTTATGATGTATTTTTATTAATCAATGAATGAATCAATTAATCAATCAACTAATAAACAAGTAAGTGAGAGAACAACTGAATAGGCTTCATACATATCATGGATGATGCTTTTTCCCTTGGGACCTTTTGAGCACACCAGGAAAGTAATGTATAGAGGATGCCAGGATAGCTCACCAGGTGAGGCCTTGCTTTGCAGTCATGAGGTTTGGATTTTGTTTCCTGGCCTGTGCAAGCCCACATGCTGAACTGTGGAACAACAGTATCTGTTGGATGGCTCTCAGGTGAAGGTTCTGACCTCCCATGTGAGAGGCCCCTGGTTCAGTTCCCACCCCGGGCAGCTCCATATCCACTTGTGTGCAATGAAATCATGTCACAATTAATGATGTACAACTATGAAAACTGCTCTGGTTCTTCTGCCCTTCTCTCTCTCTCTCCCCCCCTCTCTCTTTCTCCTCCCAAATAATAAAATAAATCTTTAAAAGAAAGGAGGTAATGCATAAATTGGCAGCACTGTGGTTCCCATTGGCTTGGCTGCTGCCACAGCTGCTTGCTGACCTGTGGATGTGTCCACTGTATTACGATATAAGGGGTAACCCCTGATATTCGCAAATCTAGAACTCATGGTCCTCAAATGTAATTGTAGATAAAAATAACATGTGGACTTTTAAAGGAAAGCACAGTTCAGGCATTGTTCCCGGAGATTCTGAATTTATTGGGTCTGGGATGAGGCCCAGGAAGCTTTATCTATAATGCATATTCAAAGTCATTCCTACATGGCTTGTCTAAAGATCATACTATGAGAAATACTAATTTTGCAATTACTTAATAATTTTCACACTCCACATACCATCTGACTCTCACAGGGTCCTGTAGAGGAAGACAGGAATGAATGCTCATGCTCACTCTGTGGACTGGAACCCAAGACCGGCTGCACATCCTGCATAATGGGGCGGGGGCACAAGTCCCGGCTCCTAGCATCTCCTCCTGACAGCAAGTGATAGCATTGAAGGTTCAAAGAAGGGTCCACATCTCTTCCCAGAGACTGAAACAGAAGGCGGTCTCATCCACAGGCAACACAAAACACTCAGCCCGCCATGAGCTCTGTGATTGTTGCTGAACGAAACCGGAAGTCACGTGGACAGCTCTCTGGGCAGCGCAGCTGCTACTGAGGAAGTTTCTCCCGGGGAGTTTCTCCCGGGCCTGAGCAGTGATTGACTATGTTAGCGTGCTCGAGAGCAGTACAGCCAGCAGGATGTTTGCGTGCAGTGAGCGTGTGTGTGTGTGTGTGTGTGCGTTTGCGTGCGCGTGCGGGGCAGTTTCAAGGAATTGGCTCACACAATTGTGAAACCTGGCAAGACCAAAATCTAATACGGTGGGTCTGCAGGCTGGAGACCCAGGGATGAATCACAGTTTGGGTCCAATAGCCGTGTGTTGCAGAATTCCTTCTGCTCAGGGGAGGTTGATCTGTGTTCTACTTAGGCTTTAAATTGGTTGAATAAGGCCCATGTACATTGGGGAAGAACAATATGCTGTATTCAGAGTCCACTGATTTAAAATGTTATCCTCATTCCAAAAAACAAACAAACAAACAAACAACAAACACCACAGAAGGATCCAGAATGTTTGACTAACCGTTACTAACGCCTTGGTACTGTGGCCAGGACTAGTTGACACAGAACCATCACACTGACTATCATGTGTGACATTTGCCACAAGGGGGCCTCAGCACGGAGGCTGTGATTCAGTTTCCCAGTTCATCGCTCAGCTTTGGGGCACCCCTTTGAGCGTCCCCAGCCCTGCAGTCCCTTCCTCAGGAAGTAGTTGCACCTGGGAGGGAGGGCGTGGCTTCCTGCTGGGTTTCTACACAATCCGCCTGTACCAGTAACATTGCCAAGAGGACCCATGCTGTTTCTAATCTAATACTTTATGATTATGAGGTAAGGGGACATAATACTATCTGAAAAAATTTGATTCTTACGTTCAAAGTTTGGGAAACATTTATGTCTAGAAAGAGATTGCATATTTTGGACTTCTGGTTTATCATTATGAGAATTCTGAATACAGTGTATTGTGGGGGTCACATTTGGAATATGTTCAGAGCCTTTACACCCACACCCTGCTCTTTCAAGCTCTGTATAAGTTAAGACAGTAGATCAGATTTAATGAGGGATAATACAATTTTAAGAATGTGTGATTTTACTGAGTTATTGAGAAAATTGTATTATATCTTTTCACCTTATTAAATATATAATGAACACCCTAAGATTTCTGCTTCCAGAAGATAGAATAGACATACTTTTCTCCAGTCCTCAGTTTAAGCTCAGCTAAAAATTTCGTATGTAAAACAACCACAAGAAGATTCTAAGGTGGAGAGAAGGCAGGCAGGCCAGAGGCCTAGGGATCTGAGGATAACCTGAAGACAAGGTCTTTGAGTTTTCTTTTTGCCTCATGTTACCTTAGATGTGCAACTATAGGAGCCATCAACCCTGAAATACCAACTGGCAGACACACACACACACACACACACACACACACACACACACACACACACACGCGCACACATACCTTTCTCTAGGAAAGGACCAGAAAAGGAGGAACCTAGTTAAGACAGAAAGCTTTATGTAATAATTCCTCTTTTCCGAGCACCACAGAAAGTCTATGGCCCCACCCCTACCAGTGAAGACCAAGTGGGGAGATGCAACTTTTACCCTTCCTGGATGTAAAGAGGCACCGGAAGCCCACCTCTAGTGGGATCATAGAAGGCCAATTGGCCAACTAGAAAGCTGGGACTTTTGCCTTGCTGGGCAGTATGAAGTGCCCCTCCTTCCCTGCTGAGATAATGGACTATCCCCTCTGCCCAGC
Source organism: Craseonycteris thonglongyai (assembly GCA_004027555.1). Classification (NCBI taxonomy): domain Eukaryota; kingdom Metazoa; phylum Chordata; class Mammalia; order Chiroptera; family Craseonycteridae; genus Craseonycteris; species Craseonycteris thonglongyai. The sequence goes on along the minus strand of PVKE010042135.1, from coordinate 2,538 downwards.
AGTAATGAGGACAGTCCCCACCCTGTGTTCCCAATGATGACCACATGGGGGCAGTCACAGGCACAACTACTCCTCCCAACTAGGCAGGTTTCAGTGGAGGCTGTGGGGAGATGGGACTCCCACCCTCAACCCAGCAGTCATGAGACGCCTTCTCCTCAGTTGCTAGTGGGGAACCTAGACTTCTCCCCCCACTTGGAAGTGACAAGGTGACATCTTCTGGCCTCTGCCCAAAGAGCTAACAGGATGGCTAGACAAGGGCATCTCACTTTCATTACATGAAATCAGTCAGTATAACTCACCATGGTAACAGTCTAAAGAAGAAAAAATATCACATGATCAGATCAATTGAAGGCAAAAAAGCATGTGACAAAATTCTACACTCATTTATGAAAAACTCTCAGAAAAATAGGTATGAGTCGAGAATTTTCTCAACTTGATATAGAAGAGCATCTACCAAAAACCCACAGCAACATCATACTTCATGGTTAAAGACTGGACGTTTTCCTTCTAAGATGGGTAGCAAGGCAAAGATGTCTCCTCTCTCCACCCTACTCAACTCAGTGTTGAAAGATACAGCCAGGGCTATAGGCAAAAAAGAACATCAAATACACAAGGATAGGAAATAAAAGTAAAGAAACTGTCTCTGCTTATAGATGATATAATTGCCTATGAAAAATATCCCAAGGAATCTATTTTAAAAATTCTAAAACTAAGAAGTAAATTCAGCAAGGTCACAGAATACAAGGAAAACATTTTAAAGATTTATTTTTATTGTTTTTGACAGAGAGAGAGAGAGAGATACAGAGACAGAGACAGAGAGAAGGGGAGGGCCCAGAACAGTCTCCATAGTTGCACATCATTGGTTTTTCATTCCACAGGTGGGCGCGGGGCTGCACAGGGCAGGAACTGGGCTGGGGTCTCACCCCAGTGAGAACTGAACTGGGGGCACTCCCTAGTTCAGCATACGGGTCCACACGGGCTGGGGCCGGGATTTGATCCTCTGTCCTTGGGGCTGCAAAGTGAGCGCTTAACCCACTGAGCCATCCTGGCTTCCCCAAAGGAAAACATTAAAAAAAAATCAATTATATTTCTAGATACTAGAGGCAAACATGTGGACACCAAAAGTTAAAACTACAATATCATTTACGATTCCTCAAAACAACAACAACAAAATACTTAGGTATAAACCTAACAAAACATAAATAGGAATTGTATGCTGAAAACACTTGTATGCTACAAAACATTGATAAAATATATGAAATAAAACTCAATAAATGGAAAGATTTATTTATGGATTGGAAGATTCAACATAGCAAAGATGTCAATTTTCTCCAAATTGATATAAAGTTTAATGCAATTCTTATCAAAATTTCAGCAAGCATTTTTATAGATGTAGACAAAATTTTTCCAATATTTATATGGACAGGCAATAAAACTAGGAAAGCTAAAACAACTTTAAGAAATAATAAAGTTAGAGGAATCAGTTTATCCACTTTCAAGGTGTATCACATACCTACAGTGATTAATGCTTGGTATTGGTCGGGGGATAGACACAAAGGTCAATGGAACAGACTAGAGAACACAGAATTTGACTTGGAAACACATACCTGATTTTTGACAAAGGTGTAAAAGCCATTCAGCAAATGGTGCTGAAACACTTGAACAGCCATAGGCAACAAAAGGATCCTCATCATGTCTTACCCCTTATTCACAAATGAACTCAAGATGGATCGCAGACATAAATGTAGAAGAGAAAACTATAAAACTTTCTGAAAATAACCATCCGAGAAAATCTTCGGGATCTAGGGCTAGACAAAGAGTTCTCAGACTTGACACATGTCCATGAGCTGATGACGGTGCCGTCTCTGGTCTGGAAGACCTCTTTCCCCCTGTGCACCCTCTGCTCCTGCCACTAGTATCCAGGGAAATCGCCCCCCATTCCAGGCAGCCTGGGGTTGGGGGGGAGGGTTAACTATGTTCATCCTCTCAGAATACTTAGAGGTTGTTGCTCCCTAACACTGACCATCCCTTCTAACTGATGGCCTTTCTTGCCTCTGACCGATATGGTGACCTTACACTTTCGCACGTTGCTTTCAAGCCTTGCCTGGGGAGGGGACAGGAATTGCACATGTGAATGGGACCCCTGTTCTCACTCTGTCAGAGTCCTTTGCCTCTCTCCTGCCTGCTGGCCAGGTGAACAGGAGGGAGTGCAGACAACATCGAAAAGATCACGTCTCTGGAACCTGTCATTTTTTTTTTTTAACTTTTTTCTTTATTGTTAAATTTAATGGGGTGACATTGGTTGGTAACAATTAGATAGTTTCCGGATGTACAAGTCCACATCACATCACCCATGCATCGCATTATGTGCCCAGCTCCCAGAATCAGCTCCCCTTCCACCACCATATATCTGATGCCCACTCCCACCTCCCGACCCAACTCTCCCTCCCCCCTCCTCCCCCCTCTCCAGGTAAACACCAAACTATTGAGTGTGTCCATAATGCTGGTGCCCTCTCCCACCTCCCCTCCCCCCTCCTC
>PVKE010042134.1:0-13874 GCA_004027555.1 Craseonycteris thonglongyai | reverse complement strand
CTGGGGTGTACCTCCAGATAGGTTCTCACTGGGGCTGGGAGGCCCTGGTTTGGTTCTTGCCTTGTGTAGCCACATTCCCATCTGTGGAATGAAACTATGTAGGAAATCAGTTATATGTAACTATGGAGACTACTCTAGGCCCTCTCCCTTCTCTCTGCTTCTCTCTGTCTCACTCTCTTTCTCTTTCTGTCAAAAACAATAAAAATAAATCTTTAAAAAACTAATAATGTCATCAGGGAGGCTTATAGCAAAGTGTTTCTCAAATTTCTCAGACCCATGTGACATTTAATGGGCAGAAAAAATGAAAAATTTAGAAGCACATATTCTTTGTTTTGTAAATAATAAAAATAAAATATATTGAACATTAACAATAGTCACCAGTAATGGAGATAACAAAAGCAGTCCCATATAATGAGTAGGATAAAATTGCATAATATCACTAATTATGTTTACTATATTCAACTTACTGACAAATAGCCAATGATGGATGTCCATACCTGATGGGTTTGTTTTTTTTTAATGTTCATTCTTTTAAATAAGAAAACCCTAATATGCAATGATCCAGCACAAATATTTGGTGGCTTTGATGTAGTTCTGGGTATTATGACACAAAGAAAGAAAAGACTGAATATAACACAGTGATTGCTCACAGATGAAAACTTATACTACATACAGAAACGAACTTGGTGAGAATATTACAATTAGAAAGAATTTGGCCTTGAAAAGATTTTTTTCATGTTCTTTTGTATTTAATTTGAATGTGATTTTTAAATATGTGTAATAAAGTTTCTGAAGAGTAAAGAAAATGATTGATAGGAGTCAAACCCCAATCATACTTATTTTCTTGGCTCTTTAGAAACTTTATTACTTATATTTAAAAAGATAGCATAATATACAAATGGATTATAATACAGTTGTAAGCACTATCTTTAAAATCATGTTATATTTAACAATACAAATACTAATAGTTCAACTGTGAAGAAGTAAAAACTCTTCATGATTCTGAATGTATTGCTGAGAGCCATGAGTATGTCAGTTGAAGATATCATCATAATATTTTAAAATATATATTCAACTCAGAAATTATAGAAATTGTTTTCCTTCAAAGTCCATAAACATTAGTTCTTGTACACTTCTTCACCCAGTACTCTAAAGAGACATATTAATATAATCTGTGTTCATAAGTTGATAATATCTACTATTTTTAGTTTCTATCCATACTCAACAAAAAGGTAGAGGTATATTGTTTGCCATCACTTCTTAGGATATAAGGTCCTGTGTAGAGTTACACTCAAATGCAAACACATTTCAAGAAGGAACACCCTTCTTTAGAATTTACAACTAAGGGTGCTCCACAAATGCCAACCGCCTGCCCTCTGAATTTTTATGAGTCTTTTCCAGTCTACACCACAGCTCATACATTAATAACTTAATCAAGTAAAAATAATCTTGTATCTTGGTTTCCAATTGTATAGATATCAATAAAGTCCTCAACATTTCTCCTTCACATATGTTTCTGAGTATACATGCAAAATTGAGTCATATTTTGCTGAACAGTAACTTAATTAAACTGTATAAACATACAATGTTTCTCATCTCATCTTCAGTTGATATTAGTCTTCCTCTTTAAATGCCAGTAATGTTATAAAACATTTAATAGTGACATCCAATTGAAGATTTTTACTAATAGCTAGGTTCCTGTATATTTTCCCTAAAAATGTTCGTTCTGACCTGCTGGTTTATTTATATTTTCAGCAACCTCAGACATGTATCTATATTCATGAATAAGTTTTTAAAATAAATAATTATACTTTATGTTTTGTCTAGATTTCATTATTCTTCCACTCCAATAGTGAAGGTATTATTTATTGATAAAATTGAAACAATTTCTACCATAAACCTCATTTTGCATACATAGTAGAAAAAAACTCAGATGATATATTAGAAGTCACAAATAAAAAATGACAGAGTTATAATGAATTTTCAGTTTCATAAAGAAATTACATTTAACACTATGGGTGAGTAACTATTGGCTTCCAACCCAATATAAACTAATGATTAGACATACATTTATTTTCACTGTTTCCTTTTCAATTGCATATGTGAAATAATTGCCATATAGGTACTTGTGCCAGTGTTGGGTGTCTCCATGGGTGTCTCAAATTTCTGCATGCCTTCTGAATAAAGTATTCAGTTTTTGTTATGAACTATTTTTTTATGGATATTTGCATAGTGACTCAATTCTGGCTAATAGTTGGGCTCCTTGTTACCTTTGAAATGTGCAACATCTGGAGGTACAATGTTCAATATTGTTTGCACATTCACAGTCTGCTGTCTAAACTTGTTCTCTGAAATATCTGGGATGGTCACTTCCTCTGTCTCCACATGTTCTATACACATATTTAGCTTGAACCTCTTTACAGCCTGGGCTTTGTCATAGTATAGTGGTCTCTGCATAGTCATGCTTCTTAGTTGGTGGTGATTTCCTCTTTCCAGCTACCTCAAGCACACATCCCAAGAGGCCATGATAGAGATCGTAAAACTCTAATGACCTAACCTTGGACACTCCTGAAACCTGAAAGTTCAGTTTCCTATTGGTCAAACAAGTGAGTAGCTAAGGTCATTCTAGATACACAGGAAAGCGTATTGGTCTTCACCTTTGAGTGGAAGAAGAAGCACAAAAAAAATGTAGCCATCTTTACTCAGCACCACTCATATATAAATTCTTGAAAGTTGAAAATAAAAACTGCTGGTACATTTTTAAAACCTGAGAAAGATTATTTTATTAGTAGTAAAATGCTTTTGATTTGGGTTTGGCATTACAAATATTTTTTACAAATATTTGTAACATTTGCACATTTATTTCCATATAGTTTTCTTTGGTTCCCTCAAGAAATTCATAGACTTTATAAGTCAATTGAAACTTCTGATGCAATTTCCATATAAGTAAATTGATGTTATAAAAATGGCTGTGCAATCTTTAGCATTTTTCCAGAGGGAATTATAAAAAGTAGCATTTGTGATATTCCCCATGCAAATTTTCAATGTAATAGTCCACATTGGTGCCAATAAAATTCAGCCATAGTGAAAGAAGACTTGGAAAGAAAACTGATAACTGTGATAAAAATGCAAAGTTAAAGTAATCTTGCTGAATTTAAAACTTTAATAAAGCAGAATATGGCTAAAGGAAAAATGTCTTAAAACTTCTCTCTTGTAGAAGGTAAAGAACATAAAAATTAAAAAAAATAGCTAAAATACTACATTTAATGAAGGATGCATTGCAATTAATTTGAAATATCTTTTAAGAACAGCAAAGAAAAAATTTTGTTGAAACAATAAAGCTCACAAAACAGAATATAAAAATGAAAATATAAAATCACATTATATAAATAAAAATATTCATTTATTTATTAAAAAAATATGAAAATAACCTTAGACTTATTTATGACATATAGATTCTACACTCAGTTCTGGTTTTAATATATTATGAAAATGAACCTGGACAAATTAAAATCTCTTCAATATTCTTTTATTGGTTAAATTGGAATTATAATTTCATAAATGAAAGTGGCCCCCTTTTTTAGACCTCTCTACTCTTTTTTTCTCTCAAGCTGTTGGTATATGTGTGTTTATAAAATGTGTATACACTGTGTATATCCATTTGTAATTGTTGTAATACAAAGCATAAGTGTACAGTGATCCCTCATTTTTCGTGGTGAATGGGGACCAGAAATTTCGCTTCATCGAAAGCTGAAAAACCGCGAACTAGGATTTGCCCCTAGGAATTTTCTCATGGGTCGATGTCGCACCGGAAACCAATCACGCGCCTTTATGAGAGCCCGTGGGATGGACTCTGAGTCAGCTCATCTCTTTGTTTGACATGCAGGGATCCTTCTCTCTCGCGCATCCACATGAAACAACGCTCCTTTCCGCCATGTGGCTGCCGACATGGTTGTATGTTTTCATTTTTATGTTTTGATGAATATTTTGGAAAACCCGCGAAGCACTGAAGCCGCAAAACATGAAGCGCGAAGTGGCGAGGGAACACTGTATATGTATGCTTGTATTCATACATACACACATTCACACACACATACATATACATATATAACATTCAAATATAATTAAGGTGAATAATATATATAAATATAAAATCCGTGGTTAATTTATAGATACATAATTTATATAATGCATAGTTTATAGATACATAATTAGGTCAATTAGTTTACACATATAAAGTAATACCGGTATGTTTTTTATGATGAAAATTGTATAAATTACAGATTGATATATACTGAAAAGGAAGTTAATCTCTCTCCAACCCTGGTCATCTGTTTCTAAGTCCCAGAGTAGACCAGATAATAGTTGCTTACATGTTTTCTCATAAAGGTTATGCATTCACACACACACCCACACAATCATAGATATTTTTAAATACAGAAGCACATTTTCCATACCACCACAAATAGATTCATTATACTCTTTTCATAATTTACTTTTCATAATTTAATTATTTTTCTATAATATAGATATTATTTTTATAAAATTCTCCTATAATTCCTTTTCCCAATTTTCCATTGAGCTATTTAACTTTTTCTTAATTATAAGACTACATCACATATTTATGTGTAGTAAGCATTATTTTTTCAATATTTTGTCTTAAATTTTTCATATTTAAAGTTTTATTGACATAATTATTTAAATTATTATGTACACAACTTAATTTTTTTAATCTGAGAATTCAATATCACATTATACTGGCACTAATTTAATTTTTAACCCTTTATCACTCTATTTTTAAACATAATGACCTGTCATTTCTAAAATTAGAAGAAAATCTAAAGATGATTATTTTTTGAACTCACAGAAAGGCACGCAGTGCAACACATGAAAAACCAGGAAATATTTATTCTAAAGTTCTTCAGTGGTGACTAATAAGTGTGAGAATTTAGCATTTTGTCTCAGCTTTAAATCTCGTGCTTTGGTTCATTTTAGTGGTTCTAAGAGAAAAATTGTTTGCTCTGAACTTCATAGTGTTTGTTTAGAAACAGCTTTATATTTCAGTCAATAAATCAGTAGCTACCAACTTGAAGATATGTCCAGCAGTGTTCTAGATATGCAAATGGTGACAATAAAAATATATGACTTAGCATTTATGTATTTAAAGTATATAGATGATATTTGGGGGAAAAGATTTCACACATTAAACAACTGGGTAATAATATTGGGAAGATGGGATGGCTCAGTGGGTTAAGCATTCACTTTGCAGCCCTGGGGACCAAGAATCGAATCCTGGACCCGGCCCATGCAGACCCATATGCTGAACTGGGGAGTGCCCCCAGTTGAGTTTTCACTGGGGTGAGACCCCGGCCCAGTTCCCACCCTGTGCAGCCCTGTGCTCACCTGTGGAATGAAACTATGTGGAAAAACCAATGATGTGCAACTATGGAGACTGTTCTGGGCCCTCCCCCTCCTCTCTGTCTCTGTATCTCTCTCTCTGTCTGTGAACAACAATAAAATAACTCTTTAAAAAATAGTAATACCATGTCTCTAATTCCAATTATAAATTTAAAGAATTTGAACAGTTCGTTAACATATTTGTATTTTATAGAAAAGAATAAAATAAAAGCTTGGGAATAAAGAAAATTAAAATAAAGGCGTGAAGAAGAATATGGAAATTAAACTTTCTGGATTGGAGATTTTGTGCTAAAGAGTAATAAGAATTAGGATAGATAGAGGTTGGGAAGAGTCTTAATTCGTAAAGTAAGAAAAAAAATCCACAATATGTTTTGCAGACATTGCATGATAAATGTTAATGAAATTAGTATTGCCATTTGATGTGATATAAACTGGAAGGGGAGCTAAAAGAAAGAAAAATCTGTTGTTGCAGTGACATCTGTGCCTTAAGAGTTAAATATCTCATGTAAATCACTAATGATAGAAATGGGGGGAGAAAAAAATCTTTAAGGCATATAATGTGATTTGGGAATGAGTCAAAGACCAAAGCCCAGCAGCATGGTGTAATCTGTATATTGTGTGTTGAGAAGAATGTTAATTGAGAAAATAATGCAATTTTAGAAAATAAAGATGCATTTCTTATGTTTTAGTGTGACACAATATTTCTTCCTTTCCCATATGTTCTTCAAATTTTGATTAAATAATAACATTTTCAAATTGTTTTATAGTGGATTGATTATGACTTAAACTATGGTGTAAAATTTGTACTTGATTAGAATAGTGAGTTAGCTCTCAGCTACATTCTTCTAGGTTTAAAACAATTTTGTATATTGACTTAGATGATTAGAAATGAGAAGAATAGATCTCTTATATTGTACAAAAGCTGTGCTATTCTTACCAGAAATATAAAACCTCAATCTAACCATGTGAAAACATCAGACATATAAACCTAAAAAGGGATACCTCCTCCAGGTTAAAAAAAAAAAAAAAAGAAAAGAAATGCTGAGAGTAGTAATGACTAAGCAGAGGTGTATCATTTTTATTTGTAGCTAAAAAACTGAAACAATGAGCAGCTAGCTTGATGATCCTTTGCATACGACTGGATCACTGAGCTTGGCTAGTCATTAATCCACTCAGGAGAGGTACCGTTAAAAGATAAACACTCCTCTCCCCTCTTCCTTCACAATACACTGGGAAAAAATACAAGAAAATTTATTTTTTCAGGTGTACCTGTGTATCTTTCTTTCTTTGTACCCTTCTGAAAATTGCCCTACTACTTTCTTTTATCACCAAGATTACTCATATTCATTAAAGAAAAAAAATAAAACAAAACAGTGGGACTACTAATTATCTGCAACCTTTATGTGCCTCAGAGGCTGGCAGAGAAGTCACTAATCATTAAAAAATTTCATTTCTTTTTGTACTAACTTCAGAAGGTGAACTGAAAGTTTCCTTCAATTGAACATTTGCTTTCAATATCAAGGCCCAGTGAAGAATTCAAAACTAGATATGGGTATATTTAATTAGAGCTAAGTTCTTTCAAGGACTTTAGATCTTTCTGCTAAAGATGAAATAAAATAGTGCTAGATTGAAGTGTTTGGATATTTTAAATTCAGTAAATAGCCTGTTCAATTATTAAGCCTTTCCCAGTCCCTTGAACCAGATTTAATCATTTCCTGGGCTCATCTTAACTCTGGAATTTATATAGCATTTATTTGATTTTATCTTGTCCTCACCCTTTACTTAGTATATAAGTCTGATCTCATCTACTAGACTATACTTCTGAAGGTCAGAGTGGCCTTCATTTAACTAAACCATCACAGTGCTTTGACCAATGCCTTGTATTGGGGAGAGGTTAAGCTCAATTGAATAAATAGATAGTTAGTTCTACTATCTTTTCTGGCAACATAATTGATATCTCTGTTGTACACCTATACTTTTACCTCTACCTTGTATATCTATATTTAATCTATACTGCCCATATGTGTCTAGGTATAAATATAGTTATACATACACATATAGAAATAGAAATAGACACAATTCGGCTTCTGTGTTACTCCTTTGTATACAACTGACTGTTGTGTCTCTAAGGATAAACGATCTCTATATATGTAACTAAAAGTTTTAGTGCTACTGCTAAAGTCACAGGTTACTATTCAGGTTTAGAGAACAATGTAACAGTGTTGGGGATGCCGGGATGGCTCAGGGGATTGAGAATTCGCTTTGAAGGACCCCGGGTGAGGATAGAATCCTGGCCTTGGCACGTGTGTGCCCCCAATTCCTTTCTTACTGGGGCCCAGGCAGGAGGCCTTCACCCAGTTCCTGCCTACGTAGCCCCACACGCACCTGTAAAGTGAAACTATATTGAAAACTAATGACATAGAAGTACAGATACTGCTCTAGGCCCTCCTCTTCTCTCTCTCTCTCTCTCTCTCTCTCTCTCTTTCTCTCTCTCTCTCTCTCTCTGTCAAAAAGCAATAAAAATAAATATTAAAAAGAAGAATGTAACAGTGTTACACCAAATGTTTACAAAAAAGCCATTGTTTTAGGGTAACTTTTAAATAAAAGATCTCCTATTTAATATATTTAGTCATTCACAAATTAACTGTTTCTTTTGGTAAGTGAAAAATGACATATTTAGTAGAATATGAGTCTGAATGGAAAATATTTCTGTTTTCTTCACTGATGTATTCTTAAAGACTGAAGAAATGCCTGGACCATAATGGGGTCTCTATGAATATGAAATGAGGAAATGTCTGAGCTCTAAGAAATAGATATATGAAAACATTTCCAGGAATCCTTTATATTTTTTTAATTAGAATAATACTTATATACTGCCTTACGGATTTTTAAAAGTTTTTTCTTAGATGTTTTTACAACTTCCAGAAGACATTCAATATGATGTTACCCCAATCTTTTGCTTTGTGTTTTTCCATCTGAATGGGCTACAGTGGCATTTTCTTTTTTCTTTCTTTTCTTTTTTTTTTTTTTTAAGATTTATTTATTGTTTTTGACACAGAGAGAGAGAGATACAGAGTAAGCAACAGAGAGAAGGGGGAGGGCCCTGAACAGTCTCCATAGTTGCACATCATTGGTTTTTCCACACAGTTTCATTCAACAGGTGTGAGGGGGCTGCACAGGGCAGGAACTGGGCTGGGGTCTTGCCCCGGTAAGAACCCAACTGGGGGCACTCTCCAGTTCAGCATATGGGTCTACGTGGGCTGGGGCCGGGATTCGATCCTCGGTCCCTGGGGCAGCAAAGTGAGCGCCTAATCCACTAAGCCATCCGGGCATCCCGTTTTTTTGTGTGTGTGTTTTTTTTTTATTGTTAAATTTAAGGAGGTGACATTGATAGGTAACAATTAGATAGTTTCCAGATGCACAGGTCCTCATCACGTCACCAATGCATCACATCATGTGCCCACCACCCAGATTCAGCTCCCTGTCCCCACCACCATATATCTGGGGCCCACTCCCACCTCCCCCCACAACTCTCCCTCCCTCCTCCTCCCCCCTCCCCAAATAACCACCAAACCATTGAGTGTGTCCATCATGCTGGTACCCTCTCCCACCTCCCCTCCCACTCTTCCTCCCCCCTCGTCCCCTTCCCTCAGGCAATCATCCAGGTATTGAGTGTGTCCATAGGTCTCTGTTACTTTCAGTTTTATATTCCACCTATAAGTGAGGTCATATGTTTCCTGATTCTTTCAGTCTGACTTATTTGGCTTAATAAGATGGTCTCTAGGCCCATCCATGTTGTCATAAATGACTGTATTTCATCATTTCTTATCGCTGAGTAGTATTCCATTGTGTAAATGTACATCTTCTTTATCCAGTCATCTATTAAAGAGCATTTTGGTTGTTTCCATGTTAAGCCACTGTGAACAGTTCTATGATGAACGTGTGGGAACAAACATCTTTAAAGATTAAGGTTTTTAGATTTTTTAGGTAGATGCCTAGTAGAGGGATGGCTGAGTCACATGGCAATTCCATTCCTAATTTTTTGAGGAATCTCCACACAGCCTCCCATAGTGGTTGTACCAGTTTACGTTCTCACCAGCAGTGCATGAGGGTTCCTTTTTCTCCACAGCCTTTCCAGAACTTGTTATCTCTTGTCTTGTTGATTATAGCCATTATAACAGGTGTAAGATGGAATCTCATTTTGGTTTTTATTTGCATCTCACTAATTGCTAGTGAAGTTGAGCATTTTTTCATATATCTGTTGGCCGTATGTATGTCTTCATGAGAGAAGTGTCTGTTAAGGTCCTCTGTCCATTTGTAATTTGGATTGCTTGTTTTTTTCTTGTTGAGTTGTACAAGTTCTTTGTATATTTTTGATATTAGCCCCTTATCAGAGAAATTGTTTGCAAATATTTTTTCGCAATTGCTTGGTTGACTCTTTGCTTTGTTGATGGTTTCCTTAGCAGTGCAGAAGCTTTTTAGCTTGATTAGGTCCTATTCATTTATTTGTGCTTTTACTTCCCTTGCCATTGAGGTCAGATTCATAAAGTCCTCCCTAAATCCCAGGTCTATAGGTTTAGTGCCAATGTTTTCTTCTATGCAATTTATTGTTTCCTTTCTTATTTGGAGGTCTTTAATCCATTTTGAGTTAATTTTGGTATATGATGAGAGATCACAGTTCACATTCATCCTTTTGCATGTGGTTTTCCAATTTTCCCAGCACCATTTAATGAAGAGGCTTTCTTTTCCCCAGTGTATATTTTTCACTCTCTTATCAAAAATAATCTGTCCATAAATTTGTGGGTTCATTTCTGGGTTTTCAATTCAGTTACATTGGTCCGTGTATGTGTTTTTCTGCCAGCACCAAGCTGTTTGGATTACTGAGGATCTGTAGTATAAATAAAAGTCAGGCAGTGAGATGCCCCCAGCTTTATCCTTATTTCTTAAAATAGCTTTTGCGATTCGTGGTCTTTTTTGGTTTCATACCAATTTGATGATTTTTTAATCTATTTTTTAAAAGAATGACTGTGAGATTTTGATGGGAATGGCATTGAGTCTGTGTATTGCTTTGGGCAATACAGCCATTTTAACTATGTTGATTCTTCCAATCCATGAACATAGAATATCTTTACATTTCTTTGTGTCCTCTTTAATTTCTTTTAAGAGTGTCTTATAGTTTTCAGGGTACAAGTCCTTCACATTCTTTGTTAGATTTATTTCTAGGTATTTCATTTTTTTGTTTGCAATGGCAAAGGAAATGGATCTTCTCATCTCTCTTTCTGAAGTTTCATTGTTGGCATACAAAAATGCAGTTGATTTTGGGACATTGATTTTGTAGCCTCCGACTTTACTGTATTTGTCTATTATTTGTACTAGATTTCTGATAGTCTTTAGAGTTTTCTATATACAGGATCATGTCATCTGCAAAGAGTGACAGTTTAACTTTTTCTCTCCTGATTCTAATACCTTTTATTCCTTTTTCTTGTCTGATTGCTCTGGCTAGAACTTCCAGAACTATGTTGAACGGCAGTGGTGACAGGATGCATCCCTGTCTTGTTCCTGATTTTAGGAAAACAGGCTTCAGCTGTTCCCCATTCAGTATAATATTTGCAGAGGGTTTGTTATATACAGCCTTTATTATGTTGAGGTATTTCCTTCAATTCCCATTTTATTCAGTGTTTTTATTATACATGGGTGTTGTACCTTGTCAAATGCTTTTTCTTCAGTTGAGATAATCTTGTGGTATTTATCTTTTGTTTGGTTTATGTGCTGGATTACATTGATTGATTTGCATATGTTGAACCACACTTGTGCCGCTGGGATGAATCCCACTTGGTCATGGTGAATAATCTTTTTAATGCATTGTTGTGGTTCTGTTAGCTAAAATTTTATTTAAGAATTTTGCATCAGTGTTCATCAGTGACATTGGCCTATAGTTTTCCTTTTTGGTGTTACCTTTCCCAGGATTTGGTATTAGGGTGATATTAGCTTCATAGAAAGAGTTGGGTAGTACTGCCTTCTCTTGAATTTTCTGGAGTAGTTTGAGGAGGATGGGTGTTAGTTCTTCCTTGAATGACTGGTAGAACTCATTGGTAAAACCATCCTGTCTTGGCCTTTTGGCTTTGGGGAATTTTGGGATAATTGTTTCAAGTTCTGTACTGTTGATTAGTCTATTTAGGTTATCCAAATCTTGGTTCAGTTTAGGTAAACTATATGTTTCTAGAAATTTGACCATTTTCTCTAGGTTGTCAAATTTGTTGGCATAGAGTCTTTCATAATAATTTCCTATGATTGTTTGTATTTCTGCAGCACCAATTGTAATCTCTCCCCTATCATCCCGTATTCTGGAAATATGAGATTTTTTCTGTTTGCCCTTTGGTGAGCCTAGCCAGTGGTTTGTCAATTTTATTGATTTTTTCAAAGAATCAGCTGTTTGTGGTGTTAATTTCATCTATTGTTTTACTATTCTGAATTTCATTAAGTTCTCCTTTAATTTTTATTAATTATTTTCTTCTGCTAGCTTTGGGGGACCTCTGTTCTTCTTTTTCTAGCTCTATGAGAAGAGATGTGAGGGTGTTCACTTGCAGTTTTTCTTGTTTCTTGAGATAGGCCTGTATTGATATAAATTTCCCTCTTAAATCTGCTTTCACTGTGTCCCAGAACAAAGACCGCTGTGTTCACTCTAAGCACATCTAATGCAGCTATGCCCATTCAAGCCCCAACCCTCATTCCAAGGACCCTGTCTTCGGAAGGCGCTCCCTCACAGTCAATCTCCTCCGTAAATCAGGGGTGCTGAGCTGTTGTGGGCTGGTGCCCTGCTCTCTCCCCACCCACCCGGGAAGTGCAGTCGCCTTGCTCCAGTCCCTGTTCCACTTTAGGTTCCATGATCTGATTAGGGCACTGCGTGCTGTCCCTTGAGTTCGGATGTTAAATTGTCCACAGTCTTCTGGGGCTTCCAAGCTCCTTAGTTCTCGGCTTCCAGCCCGCCCTTGATCCAGCTCCACTTTGATCATAATCCCCCACTCCCCCTTTGTTTTTGTCAGCCCTTGTCCCCGCTCTGCATCCCTGATCGCGAACTTCTTCCCCTTCTCTCTCCTGCTCTCCCCTTTTTCCTCTAACCTTTGGGTGTTGTTATGTGTTGTGTGGTTCTCTTAGTTGAGGTTGCTTCTCCGGGTTTTCCCTGTGGTTTCCCCTGTGGTTTCCCCTTTGGTCATAAGTCCCTTCTCAGGTAGGTATCAGGGTTCTCCTCCCATACCACCATCTTTTTTCTTTCCCAAACAATAATTGTAAAATAAAAAATTTAAAATTATTTATTTTAATCTTTCTAAATAGTTCATCTAAAATAACCATATCCCAAGTATTTTAGATCTATATATTTAAGAATAAAATATACAGGGTGTGAGGATAGATCAACATGTTGAGTGCTTGCCTTGCAACCTCAAAGTGCAGGGATCCAATCCTGACCTTGGCCTGTGCAAAGCCATATGCTGAGCTACAGTGAAACTGGTAACCATGAGGATGGCGGCAAAGGTTCTCACCTCCTATGTGGGAGGCCCCCAGTTCTGTTTGCACCCCCATGGCCCTACATCTCCTTTCCTTCCATAGCATGGACTAGAAGCCCAAGGGGGTTAATCAGCTCTACTACATTTCCCAGCCTCCTTTGCAGTTGGCATCATCAAATGACTAAGTTCTCTCCCAGTCACTGTGAGCTGAAGTGACTCACACAGTGTCTGCACCCGGTCCTAGTGGGTGTGCCTTGCCCATCCTCTCTGTTGGTTTCTGCAAACTGAACCCAGGAAGAAGGCAGTGTGTGTGGGCTAGGTGAGCAGCCAGCATCATGCTGCCTTTGAGGAGAAATGGGCAAGAGAGCTGAGAGTTCCAAGCCGAGGGAACAAGACCCAGTGAAACACAACCTGCAAAGGTGCAGAGTTGTTCCCATTAAGTTACAAGTTCTGCGTCACTACACACTCCCCACACTAGAGGAAGCAACACAAGAGTACCCGATACAGCTTTCTGAACCATCAAGTGTATTGCAAGATTTGGAAGGAACCAAATACATTAAGAATATTAATATTTGATATCTCCCTCCCACAGAGCAGGGGAGGGGAGAAGTGCCCAGAGGAAACAGTCCAGTCTCTGAGGTTTCCCCCAGGTGGGGGCCATGGTGGATCTGCAGAGAGGCCGGTCTATCCTGTGGAGGGCAGAGGGTTCAGGATGTCCTCCACGCTCAAGAAGGATTTTGGGGATGATGCTTCCGGAGGCACAGCGATACTGGGTACCCTCCTGATGTGAAGAATCCCATGCAGAGAACACCACGGCAGTTGGCCCATCTCCATGGTCCACTGAACCAAGTCCTCTGGCCCGGGGCTCTTTGCACACACAGTGCACTCTTCTTGCACTACTGCCACATGCACCTCGCCTCCAGCCTCTGGCCGATTTCCCCAACCAGGTGGCCA
>PVKE010042133.1:0-13875 GCA_004027555.1 Craseonycteris thonglongyai | reverse complement strand
TTAAATTCTGCACCCAGAGCGTTGCAAGACCTTTGCAGGAGAAAGACATGAACAACAAGCAAGCTGAGGACTGTGAGGCTAGAGAGCCCAGAAAAGATGAACTTCAAAATAGAAAACAAGACCCCGTGGAAGACCTTGCCATGGATTTAGTTTCAGATGGGACAATTGTACTGAGAGCGAAGCTAGTATTTATTGATCTTTTATTATAGGGCAGTCCACCATTCTCTAATCATCTCGACAACTTCTAAAGGGTTATTACCATTTATAATTATTTTGAAAGACGAAGACTATTTGATTGAGGAATGCTGAGTAATTTGACCAAGGCTACATTTTTAGTAAAAGGCTAAAACAGAAATCAGACTTGGATGGATATAAGGTAACCAACTTGTTAGAAAGCCAATCTGGGACACCGCTATACCAACTAAAAAAGAATGTCACGCTATAATATATAATACATAATTAGGCACATATGAGCTATTAAAATTGCCATTTGAAATTATTATTTTTATTTACTTCTCTATTATATAAATGCTCTTATTTACACAAAGTAACAACAAGACTAATTAACAGTGGCACTTAGTAGTAATTTGTAATAGGACTTATTAAAAATTATGTGTGAGAGAAAAATATAACAATATTTTAATAATTTTTCATACATTAGGATATTTCTATTATTTCTATTTCTTTTTCTGAACTGCCTGAAACCTTTGAGATGTTCTTCTTCTCTTTTACATAGTGGTAAATTAAATACAGTCAGTAATGAAATGCATGTTGACCTCTAGCTCTATTCTTATAGCAGCAGCGGGTAAGTTTAGACTTGTATAAAATTAGTTTCAGATCTCAGAAAAGGTCTATCCACTTTGTATCTGTATCCTGTTTTGGTAGACCAGATGTTTGCCAATAAGGTCCTTTGCATCCACAAATACATTATAGAGGCTTTCTGGATCTAAAATGCCCGTCATTTTTAAGCCCTGAGAGAAATTTTGAATGTTATTCTATGTTATAACTTTCTTTCTTATGGAAACAAATTTTGAATTATATAGATAATTTAAACTTGTGAAATTGAAGCTAAAGGTTTAGTAAAGAAATTGAGAAAGTCCTGTTTCTTTGGACTACCCTTTGCTGCTGATATATATATTGTAATTCTAAAGCAAACTTTTCCCCTCAAAACAAAAAAACTTTCATCACTTTTTTTAGCAGGAATTTATTTATCAGTCAATGTTTTTTCCCATTCTCTGAATCAACACACTACATGACACTAAATTTTATGTATGAATTATTACACTTAAGTTTTCATAAGTGTAGTTTTCTCTCTTAAATTAGTTTAAAACCTAATCTTGTGGCTGCTTGGCATTACTAGGTTCCATTTAAATCTCCCACATTCATACAAATCAAAGTACTCAAAATTGAGTCTTAAGTTGAAAAGCACGTCTTGGTTGATGTAATTACTTGCAAGCATGAATTGTATTATTCTATTCTCCGAGAAACTTGCCTCTTCTGCATCGGATTACAATGAAGGATGGAAGAATATATTTTACTAAATCAGTCCAAATTCATTAAGTTAGCATTTGTGGTTCCCTTTAAAAATTAAAAAAATTACAGTTGACATTCAATATTATTTTATATTAATTTCAGTTGTATAGCACAGTGGTTAGACATTTAAATAATTTAAGAGAAGTGATCCCCCGGACTAGTCTAGTACTCACCTGGTACTACACATAGTTATTACCGTATTCCTTATGCTTAACTATATCCCGGTGACTATTTTGTAACCACCAACTTGTATTTTTTAATTCCTCCACCCTTTTTTACCCTGCCCGCAAACCACCTCCCAAGTGTCACCCTGATAAATCTAGTACCCATTTGACACCAAAGCTA
Source organism: Craseonycteris thonglongyai (assembly GCA_004027555.1). Classification (NCBI taxonomy): domain Eukaryota; kingdom Metazoa; phylum Chordata; class Mammalia; order Chiroptera; family Craseonycteridae; genus Craseonycteris; species Craseonycteris thonglongyai. The sequence continues at coordinate 11,997 of PVKE010042133.1, read as the reverse complement.
AAAAGGAGGGGAGAAAGGTGAAGTGAAGTAAGAGCTTTAAATTTGCAGGTATAAAAGCAAACACATCATAGGGAATAGTCAATAACATTGCGATAGTGTGCGATGGTGTCCGATGGCTGCTGAGCTTGTCACGTTGATCACTTCTTTGAGTATATTCTTGTAAATACTGAATAACTATAGTGTATACCTGAAACGAATATAGCATTTTATGTTAGTTAGGTTTCAATAAAAATAAAATGTTTGCATTTGTACCCCATTCAGATCAAACCTTACTATATTCTTTTTCCTACCATATATTTTCTGTTCTCAAAATTGTGTTTCACTCAAAATATCTGTTCTTTCTGGTGTTCCTACCTTTACCAATTTCTTCTTCTTGGCAGCTCTCTTCTCATCTCTATCATGCTAATCTGGACCCCTTTTTCACACACACCACAAATAGCCCTTTAATGTTCTCTTCCTGCCATCTCAGCAAGTAATTCTGAATCTCTATTACACTCTCTACTTGTCTGTGTTACTTTCTCCGTTATGAGCTGAAGAGTGATTTGTGTATTTGGCCATATCTTACTTGCTGAGTGGGAACATCTTGAAGATAAACGTATTTGTTGGAACAATCAATTCCAATTCACTCCCTTATTTATTTTGGTTCTTATGAATAAGAAATTAGTTAAACCAGCATAGAGGTTATTCGGTTCTAAGAGCTGCTCTTCAGCCTTAAAGGGATAACTAAATGACAGTCCCTTATGCATCTTTTCCTATCATTTCTCAGAGTCTTCCTCTTATCGGGCACCTGATTTCCATTTGAAGCTGTTCTCGTTCCAGCAACTGGCTCTGGGTCCTCAATTCCATTCGTGATTGAATTCCTTCAGTTCTGTTGGCACTGATTATTTTTGCTTTTAGCCTGTTCTTTCTTATCTCATGTCCTTTCAGTCGAGGCTACTTCCATTGCATTTCACATTCAGTGATTTCTAGATGTCAGTTCTCTGATTCCTCTCTAAACGCGTTAGCAAATTATCCTCTGCAGCCTGGGGCTTGCAGGTCAGGCAGTGACCCTGTCAGACTCATTTTTATGTCCTCTGTGGTGACTTACAGTACACAACAGTTAATAAACACTCAATTATTTGTGGTTGGAAAAAAAGTGGATAGATGGTTTATGATCAGATATTCAAAGTCCTATGAATTAAGTATTTTCTAGCTAAGATATCAAAACATTTTTCTCTTTCTTCTGTATATTACTACACATTACTTTCCCTTTAGTAAAACTGAATTATCTTTATGTCCTCATACAGACCCTGTGTCCAGAGTTCACTCTCTTTACATACCACTTCTGTGCTCACCCCAAGCAATCAAATACTTTTGTAGCAGTATACAGATCATATATCGCAGTAGTTAAACCTGTGGACCTTTAAATCAGAAGAACCTGGAATCCTAATTTAATCTCTTACTGCATTACCTGCATTATTTTCTTAGATAATTTACTTAGGATTTCTATTTCTGTTTCCTTATTATCAATTGAAGATAAACATGAGACCCACCTGTTTGCATTCTTGTGAGGAATAAATGCAACAATGTATGTAAACTACTCATACTTTATCCCTGAACATATTAAGAGTCTAATATTTAACAGTCATTACTAGTGATAGTTGTTCTACAGGACTTTTCATACTGAGTGAGATGGTATAAGGATTCCTGAGAAAAACTAATGCATGAATATATTTAGATAATGAAAATGCCCACAGGGACAGAGTAAGATACATGGAAATGGTTAATGTTCTGTTTTCTGGCATCTTTGACCACTTTTGTGTGTTCTTTATGCTCTTAGAATGATGAGCATTTGGTAATGTATCAATTCATCAAAATCTGGAAGAGATAACAACTAGAAACCAGAAATAAATCAGTGATTATCTCCATACATTTACTTTTTTGTTTTCTGATCATTATAGAAAGTTGTGTGGTTAAGTATCTAAAGCCAGAATTGCCATTTAAAGGCTACATTTCAAATGAAGGCAAGGGTCTCTGGTTCTGTTGCATACGTTTTTAAAACCAATAAGCCATTTACTTTAGCAATCAAAAAATTCTTGCCTACAGTTTGTAAAATTTGAATTACTTCAGAGATCATTTTGGAGTTTCTTACCCTTTAAAATCAATGGGATGAAGTTTATTGCATATGGTTTGAAAGCCAACTCCTTTTATTTGTTGTGCTCTTGAAATTCTTCAGAGGTGGCTTTAGAATGGTAGCTATTATAGCTATATAGAGGATTTCATTCTTCATTCCAAAATCTATTGATTATTATCTCTCTTATTTTTAGTAATAACTTATGATCTAATTGGAACTAGGGAAACACAAAAAACCAAATAGGCAGCATAACAACTACATTGATTTAGAAATACAAGAAATTGGTTTTGACTCAGTATGTCACTATAACCTTAGGGGCAGCACGCTTTCACCTTGGATATTTGTCTGCCTTTGGTTCTAATGTTGACAGTAAATAATCTTGTCTGGTTTAGTCAAAGTTCTCTTCACACTGGTTTCCCTGCCTTATTTGCCTCTGTCTCATATTGAGTATTACTCACAAAGCTCATATGATTCATTGCTTAGGTTATAGGAAAAGCATTCACATTCCTCTCTCGGGTTGTCACCATGAAGTCTACAGAGAAAAAGAAAATATTTCCAGTAATTGGGTGGAGAAAGGTGTGGGGCTGATGAGTTGGTTAACTAGTCTAAAAGAAGTCATTTTAGTGGAATGAACTCATGTTGAGGGGGGTGGGAGATTTGGTGCCTTATTTTTAATTTTAAGGGGATTTACACCACATTCTTCCTTCTTAACAAAACAGTGGCAGCAATAAGGGCATTACCTGCCAAGATTAGTTGATATAAAACAGACGTGAAGAACCTCCTCCATTGTCTACCCTAAAACACTCCCTCATTATACACACTCCAGTTGTGACAAAGAATCTGATTTCCCTGTAAATGTCAGCCAAGGCTGGGTTTGCTTTTTCTCCATCACGATTTCAAAGGCTACTCAAAACAATGTCTCACAGAAATTATAAAGAGACGGAGGTTTTCCTAATGAGAATCTGATCTCTGTGACTTGCTTTTTATTACAGAATTCTCATATGCAGGCTTCTGGAGACCCATGCTTCAACAGTTAACCTCTGAAGTCAGAATTGAATGTCTGGCTTACATGTAAACTAACACCAATTTGTGGCCAGCAAAATATGATTTCAAAGGCCAGTTACTCTGAGAAAAACAAGCTATTTTTTGTCAGCTAAAAAAAAGAAAAAAGAAAAAAGAAAAAGCAACCCCAACTATAATCGGCTGTGCAGCACTTTTCCTGTATTTCAAATGTCAATGTACCATTTTAGAGCTAATTAATCCTTCCAATAACAAGGAATCCTAGCAGATGATTGCTATTGTGTCTTGAGTATATTTACTTAAGGGGATTTGAAGTTTGGGGGACAATGACTTCCCTTTGTAAACAGTCAAATTTATTCACCCATTCAATAGTTATTATTTTTTTGCTGTGTTTCTGTTCAATTCCATGAGAGGACAAATTGGTACAAGAATCATCTTAACACATTTTACTAGAGATCAATTAACTTTCATAAACAGTAGTGGTGGTATCCCTCACAACTTGGGGCCTGGGGACCTGAGGCTAACATAGAAGGATATTTCACTTTAATTTAGTGCTCTGGGGAAGCCCCCTCTCTATAATGTGGCTATTTCAGAACCTGCACGTTTTATTGACTCGGTTATTAGAGAGAGATGGATACAACAAAAACAATTCATGACTCTGTCTTCCCAATATAGCTCAACAGGCTTTCTTGAACATAATGCCCATTCTCTACTTTTTTCTTGGTTCTCTACGTTGCCCTACCTGGAATATGGTTTCTTCAATTCCATTCAACTAATTTATACCAGTTTTGTTGCATTAGCTAATGTTCTAGCTTCCACTCAACATCTAACCAGATGGTTGTACTTCTCATTTGTTTTGGCTACTTTTGAAATCCTAAAACACTGGTCAGTACCAACAATGTCAGCGTTGAACCTATCCTTCTATTTATTTGTCTTTTCTTCCAGACAAGGGAGTAAATTCCTTGAATTCTAAAGTAAGACTGTTAAGTATATAGTTTCTGTCCTTTATGTTTTCTATCTTCTACTGCAGGCATGGTGAATGTGTAATAGGAATAAGAATTAGAAGATACTTAATGACCACTTTATTTAACTCTACAATTTTCCCAATAACAGGTTGTTGAACACTCCCTAGAGATGTAGGGATTATGAATTATGGAAGCAGTTCTTCTCATTATTGTATAGCACTAATTGTTACAGAGTTCTTCTACTCAGAGCCTAACTCTCCTGCTTGTCTTACTGAACAAAGACGTGTCATAGCCAATTATTTTAAAAGTTGTGTTTCTAGAACAGCAACACAGACAGCAAGCAAGACACACACACCTCTGTTGAGTCCAAGTGTTCACTCATTTAACTGGAGGCACAACAAACCCAGGTGTGCTCAGGGGACTTAGCTCAACATGAAATGAGACGCATTTTAGCACCCAAGTATGGTATTGTTAGTGGAACTTGTTTTTTTGCTGTTACTGTCCTGAAAAGTTCTTTTAGCAAAAGGAAATGAAGAGAATACACTTGATCTTAGCCAAATGTCCAAAAAGCAACGGGAAATGAAGAGAATACGCAACATACAGAGAGGAAAGTTTCCTTCCCTAAACAAAATAAGAAAATATAACCTATGAAGCCCTGTCAGGTACTGCACAGAAGAGAAGCATTAAACACAGGACAAACATCTTAAGAACAGTATTTGGTTGACATGATGTTTTATAGAATTCTTAAAAAAAAAAAAAAAAGTGAAAGCCATGAATTGACTAGTGTCTCTCCCTCTGTTTTTAATCACTTGCAACACTGACACTGAATGACAAAATCATTAGGGCCTCTTAAGGTACTGGCTATTTTTCACTTAATCTAAATTTGTTCTTATAAAATAGTTTGTATTTTTGCCAGAATAAAAAGGCCAGTGGTTGGTATGGCAAATTTTTTGCTTCTTGATAAAGCTTAAAGAAATGCTAAAAGCAAATAATGCAGTGGTTTTATTTTATTTTATTATTTTATTTTTTGTCTGTTCTCTTTAAATAGTGAAGCAGTGAAATACAGGGAAACTCTGAAATAATGAGAACAAGTTTCCTAGGGTGTGAGATTTTTGATAGTTCCTTGTTTATTGTATATTTCCAGATGTAATCTCTTAATATAAATTCCTAAAGCATGCTTTCTTTTCATAAAGATGACAACAACAAACACACAAACAAAACACCCTGCAAGTATCTTTTATTCAGGACACATGTACTAAGTTTGGGTGTTTTTCCAAGCTAGAATACGTACTGTCTATTGTGAAAAATTTCCTTCACACAATACATTAGGGGAAAACACAAGAAACCAAGTAAGTAGAGAAGCATAACATAAATACAAATGCAAGTTCATAGAAAATGTTGTGGGAAAGCCAAGGACATATACTTAATTTCAGTTGTAAGTAGTCAATGTAGTTAGGTTACAAGAGGGACACAGAGCCTACTGCACTTAATTCATGAGTAATAATCTTACACCATTTTTAACCGCAGATGAAACATTATATTTCTTTAATAAAAATCATAATATTTTGTCTTTTAGGTGAAAATGCTAACAAGGAGCAAGGAGAAACTGAAATGCCACAGACTTGAATGGGAGACAATGGAAGGGTAGTTGGTGATTAGTTCATTATTCTGCAACCGGAAACTCTGGCCCACTGCTCCCTTCCAAGAAGGCTGCAGATTGAAAATGTGAACACTGTTGCCTGCTCCACTGGCCTGGGCTTGTGGAAATACCATTCCCATCACTTAATTCCTCCAACAGAGGGAATGGCTGGTAGGTGATTTAACAAGGGGGTGTGTGATGTGGTCACGAGAGGGATGTCAGTGTCAGTGATTCCTTGCTGGTGGTTTCTATTAAATCTAGACTTCCTGCCGCGTATTGATCAACTGCGCAAAACCTCCAATGACAAATAATTGGCCAGGCTTCCAAACTGCTGTATCTGTATCGATGAATCCTGAGGGGGATCCTCCATGCCCAAGGTTTCATGTGAATGACAGTGCAATCTGTGGCATCCATACTAAAGATCTCTACGCCCAGTGTAGAACACATTAATTTTATTTAGTATCTCTAGAAAGGTTGAACCCTTTTTAAAAAATAAGAGTTTAACTGCACCAAAAACACTGAAAAATAGAGTAAAAACTAACAAAGAGAAGGAAAACAACAAAGACTATGTATTTTGATTTATTTCTCATAGGAAGAGTTTTCTATTCAAATACTAGATTATTTAAAAAGAATAAAATTCATCCATTGTAAAAACATACTTTTTTTTCCCCAAAAGGGTACATCAATTTCCATTCTACTAAGTGCTGGTCACATAAAGGAAGCCAAATAAATAAATATGACTTTTGTCTCCCAAAAGCTCACAGGTAGCAAGTTTTTAATCTTCCAACGTTTTTTTGTAAAAGTTGCCACCATCCTGAAGATAAACTTGAGTACGTATGTCTTACATCAATAGCTTTATTTCTTAGGACCTCAAGACTAACCAGTAGAAGAAACACTGTCTCAGGAAGTACAGAGACAATACATTGTTTTTTTATGTATTATATATGACTCTAAAGGTGATATATAGATAAGGCTTATCTGCCGAAAAGCAATTCAAGACTTCTGCTTCTGTTCGGCCAAATAAATTCATGTGTTTTTACTTCTTATCTCTCATTGCCAAAATCCCATTCGAAAGTTAAGATAAATACTCATCTGCATGCAAGATTATTTCAGACATACTAATACTTAGAAAATATATACTCACTGTCTCTGAACAAAATTATTCAACAGCAGAATCTGGTGAAAGAAAAACTAAGAAAAAAAGGGGACACAAAATACAAGAAAAAATGATGAGCAAAGAAAAAGAAAATTAGAAGAGACATCAAAATAATTTCAGCTAATATAAATGAAATTTATACAATGTGAAAAAAAAAAAAGATTTCCCAAAAGGTAAATGCAAAACAAATAAAATCAATCTGAAATTAAATTTCAATATGATTTCAATAAAACTTGGTAAGGAGGGTAGGTTGTAAGATGATGAATATCTTGTTTCAATAGAAAACAGTGTAGATATAGTTTAATCTTTGCTGTTGAAAGACACATTAAAATGCATTTGTAAAAAAATATGGGTAGCATCTGGAAAAAAAATAGTAGCTATATAGTTTCCAATCTATGAGATGACAAAAGGAACAAACACCAATTGACCAAACTACTGACAAAAAAATAAAATCTCTATATAGCAGAGAAATGGCAAGAAGAGTCAAACACATCAATAAACACAGTAAATAGTTAAAACCCTCACATAAAGAGGTACAGTGTTAAAAATAGAATTTAAAAAATCAGCTACATTTTTAAATGACTAGAGATACATCATAGACAAATTATTCAAAAAAGGATGGACAGGGAAGCTGGGATGGCTCAGCGGGCTGTACGTTTGCTTTATAGCCAGGGGTCAGAGGATCAAATCCCAGCCTGGGCCCATGAGGACCCATATGCTGAACTGGGGTGTGTCCCCAATTCAGTTCTTGCCGGGGCCCATGTGGGAGGCCCCTGGTCTGGTTCCTGCCCTGTGCAGCCCCGTGCCCACCTGTGGAATGAAACCATATTGAAAACTAATGATGTACAACTATGGAGACTGCTCTGGGCCCTTCTCCTTCTATGTCTCTCTCTCTCTCTGTCAAAATAATAAAAATAAACCTTTTAAAAAAAAAAGAAAAGGATGGACAAAAATAAACCATATTTTTACCAGGTGTGATGACGGTAAATATCTCATTAAATATGATTCCAAGTGAAAAAGCATTCAATTTAGAGTAACTGTGATAACTCACAGCATTAAAAGGTGAAATTTATCAAAAAGATATAAGAACCATGTGTCTTTATGAACTGAATAATATAGCAGTAAAATTTATAAAGCAAAAACTGTTAGCTGTAAGAAGAAATTTATAAAATCACAGTATAGTAGTTTATAATATAACTAATGATGTCTGCATTACAGATAAATCCAGATGGGATAATTTTTCTTTTGACTAAAGAACATTCTTTAATATTTCCTGTAAATGGTTTTGTGACAATGAATATTCTATTTCGGTTTGCCTAACAATATTTTTATTTCATCTTCATTTTTCAAGTACAGTTTCACTGGCTATAAAATTCTAAGTTGCAAATTATTTTCTTCAGGTACACTGAAGACATTGTTCTCTTACCCTCTGATTTCTTTTTTTTTTTCAGCTGTCTGTATGATTGTTCCTCCTTTGCAGATATAATGCTATTTTTTTCAAGCTGCTTTCAGCATTTTTTTCTGTTTTCACTTTTGTTTATTCCATTATAACTTGTTAGATAATTTTTTCTTTAAAAAAATTCTTATTGGAATATGTTTTAGAATCTCTGACTTGCCTTCCCCATCACTAGTGGGAAATACTCATCATCATCAGTAGGTAGTCCTTGTACTCCTCTCTTGCTTTCCTCCTAGGATGCATCTGTACATACTGTTAGACCCTTTACAACACATCCTGGTTGTCTATTTTACCCTTTTTTCTTTTCTCCCTTCTTTATTGTTGTCTGCAAACTTGAGTCTGGATGATTTATTTTAATCTATTTTTTTCAGTATAATCTTTTTTTTTCTAAATTAATTGCTTTGGCTTCTTGTTTATTTTCTCAGTTTTATTGAGATATAATTGACATATTTAAACTGTACAATGTAATGATTTGATATATGTATTTATTGCAAAATGATCACCACACTAAGTTCAGTTAACATTCATCACATCACAGTTATTTTACTATTTTCCTCACATCTCATGAGGAACTTTGTTTTCTTAGTTGACTTCTGAATATAACTTGTTCCAGTCTACCCCGTCTTATTTTTTCCATCTAAGTTTAGTCTTAAAATGGATTAAAGAAAGAGATGTACTAGTATGAAAGAATAGATGGAGAAAATAAACTTATCACTATCTTTTAAAATTTCTTGGACTGTATATAGATGTGTTACTGAACCCAGGGATTTTTCCCTTGGGGTATTTTATTCAAGAACGAGACTTGGCTGTTAGGTAGTTTTGCTCACAACAGCAAGTAAAGAAGACAGGATTCACATCCAAAGCTCTGTCTTCCCAAAGAGAAGCTTAGCCATTGCTTATATACACTATTTTGTTAATTATATGTTGATTATTTTTTAGTCCCCCAAACTTAAGCTTACAGCTGTGTCCGCAATATACTGAACTATATTTTAACAGTTAGCAAGAACAGAATTTAGTAAGAACCACTGAGACCTTAAGACCCTTGTTTTTTCTAACACAGGGAGGTAGAGAGAGGCATGTATTAGTCTTGGTGTAGTTCCTGATTTTCAGAGACGGGCAGAATGTTTCAATATTTCTTACACATTTTTACTTGATTTGGGTGCTTTTTATAATTTCAGATCACAAATTTATTTCTTAATTTATTTGCATTGGTACTAAAGTGAAGAGACTTCTTTCAGATTCTGGTCAATTATTGCCTTGCTTCTATTTGCAAAATTATTGTAAATTTGTGACCTCTTGAATGTCATGATATAATTTAACCAGAAGTAGAAGAAATGCCATCATTTAAACTAGAAGTCTTGTAATTATTTCTTCCCCCTATAAACATACAGTTAAAATTATTGGTAATGAAGGAAGTGGAATAATATAAAATATAGATATGAAAATAAAGTAGTTGAAAGACTCTTGACCCTCAGAAGAGACTAATGTTAACTAATTATGGTTTACTCTTCTAGGTAATTTTCCTTAAAAATATATGCACATGCTGGAGAAAAAGCAACTAGGGGTAGAGTTGCCCTTTAGTAAAGAACAGACTCTTCGGTAAACCATGAGGATGGTTGTTCGCAGTTATAAAAGATGGTTTGCATGGAAGTTAAAGAGGGTAGGCTAGAAGTGTGATAAAGAAATCTAAATATAGAATCCTTACCACCCTTTTTATACTTTTACTGTCCCCTGTTTATGATACAGCATTTTAAAATATTTCCTTTATACATATTTAGAATGACATGAGTATTACAATTTTGCTTTAACCATCAGACATAATTTCAGAAATTCAAGAGGAAAAGTTTCAAAAGTCTATTTTCCTTACGCTTAGATTAATATTTTCCTTCTTGTTCTTCCTTCCTGATGGTCCAGAGTTCCTACTTTTCTTGTTCTCTTTCTGTTTAGAGACCTTCCTTACAGGGCAGGTCTGCAGGCAGCAAATTATCTGAGTTTTCCTTTCACTGAGGATGTCTTGATTTTCTCTTCCTTTCGAGTATAGGGTTTCTGTGTTGACAGTTCTTTTCTTTCGCCCCTTGAAAATGATCGTGCCACTTCTGCCTAGCTCCTATGAGTTCCAGTGAAAAATTCGCTTTTGAATTGTTTTTTCCTGTCGATAAACTCTCATTTTTCTCTGGCTGCTTTTAAGACTTTCCTTTCTTGTTAGTTTTTAGATATTTAATTATGATTTGACTTAGAATAAATTTCTTTGCGTTTACCCTGTTGGCTTTTCACTTGCCTTCTGTATTTTATAGTTTTGATCTCTTGTCAAATTTGGAAAATTTTCAGACATTATTTCTTGGAGTCCCCCCCCCCCCACACACACACACACAGACACACAGACACACACACTCTTGCTTTTCTCTTCTAGGTATCTGACGACAGAAGTGTTAGGTATTTTGTTATAGTTCACAGGTTCCAAAATCTCTGTTCATTTTCTTTTTTTCTCTTTCTTGTATGTTGCTTTATTTGGATGGTTTTTGTTGTTCTATCTTTCAGTTTACTGATTATTTCTTCAGTGTCCTCTATTCTGTTGTTGATCTCATCCATTCAGTTCTATATTTTGCAGCTCTAAAAGTTTTACTTGGTTCTGGTATTGTCTACATCTTTGCTAACACTTTCTTATTTCCCTGTTGAGTCCTTCTGATTTGTTTTCAGCATGTTTTTGATTGCTTTTTGCAGCATTTTTCTTATGGCTACTTTACAATATTTGTCAGATTATTCTCACATCTCTGTCATCTCAGTGTTTACCTATATAGTGAATAGATTTTTAAAATTTGAGATCTCCCTTGTTTTTAATATGTGAGGGACTTCTGATTGACACCTGGATATTTTCATTAAATGAGTCCTGGATCTTATTTAAACCTTCTGTTTTTCTCACCAACTTTGTGACATTTCTCTGGAGAGGGGAAGTGATCTCAATATTGCCAAGTGGAGGTAGGTATCCAGAGCCCCCATTTGTCTCCACTGACACCTGATGAGGGTTAGGTGAGGATTTCCATTACTGCTGGGCAGCCTCTGTACTGGAAGGGGCGGCCTCATTGTTAATGGCTGGTGGTGACGGCTCTCACTTTTCACAAACCTCCTCTGAATCTGTCCCATTGGGGAGAGGGAGAGCATGGAAGTCCAGGTTCTCAAAATGGTCTCCATTTACACCGCAAAGGGGTCTTGTGACTGGCTAGAGGGGATGGAAGTTCCAGTTTGCTCCTTGGCACCCTGAGACACCTCCCCACAGTGGTGTGGGGCAGCTCTTCAGAGTCTTGTAAGCGAGGAAGTGTAGGCTCTCCACTGGGTCCTTGCTGGCGTGACTATAAATGGGGTCAGAGTTTTTCCTTTGGTTTATGGCTGGAGTAGAGTGGCTACTGCTCCAAGTGTTCTGTCCTGACAGGCTGTCCTGACCCTTTGCGGGTCTTTTGCTAGAGGGACAGAGCTTTTGTTGGGCATTTTCCTGCACCCATGTTGGGTCTGGGTTGCTGGCTTTTCAACTCCAAGTCTGGGATACGTGAGAAAAAAATAAAACCCAGGAAACTCAACACCATGCCATTCTTTGAGACCATGGTCCCTAGTTCGTCTGCCTCAGCTCCACATTTCAGTTTTCTTCTTCATTAA
>PVKE010042132.1:0-13876 GCA_004027555.1 Craseonycteris thonglongyai | reverse complement strand
GAAATCAATAATAAAGAGACAAATAGTGGAAAGGTGACTAGCAAAAACCAATGGGTCTGTGGCATTTATGTACGTAAATAAAAAGCATATACCGGTCAGAGTATATGCATGTGTGTGTACATATCTGTGTGTCATGTTAGTGCACATATGCATTTGTATGTAAGTAGATTTCTAAAATGATACATAAAAATAGTTAATAGAAGCTACTTGTGGGAAGGAAGTAGAAACAGGATGGTTTCCAATTTTTATTTTATACTTTTCTATATGATATTTCTTATTTTAAAAACATGAGTATGTATGGCTTTTAGAATTCAAAAGCAAAACCTAACACAAACTTTTACTTCTAAGAACCCCACTGGAAATATGCTGACGGTCTGTTCCAATATACAGGGTCAGGCAGAAGAGACACCCTTTTTTAATGAGCTGGTAATGCTCTGGCACAGCATAACTTCTGTCAGACCCTATATATTCAGTTTCTGTGGTACTCTCTCTTCACTCATTGACAACATTAAATGTTGAATTCTATTACAGAATTACAATATTTCAAAAAATGGAGTGACTCACTAAAATCCAGTAAAACAAAAAGCAGTAAAACTCTAGAGTAAAGGAAGTTTAAAAAAAGGTAGCTCCATTTTACTTATAAATTTTTTCCCCTTATCTTTAAATTGCTTTAGAAATAGCAGAAAAAAAGAAAATAATTATTGTTGCTTTCACTTTGCTTCTTCTAAATCAGAACTAGAGTTTTCTCTAGGAATTTCTTTTCCTTCACTCCCTCTGGGGCTCTGGAATCAGTTGAGTCTCTAAGACCCATTACACCCAGTTTTTCTCTTATGGATGTTGCCTCTCTATCCTCAGCAGTTTTTCTTCCAGGAAGCTGGCCTCTCCCTCCAAGATTCTGACTATTAATAAGCAATAGCAGCAGCATCAAAAGGAACATGCAGGCAGGGAACATTGACCGTATTTAGTGTTAGGATCTGAGTCTTACCCTTTAGTAGAGTAATTTGAGATACAATATGTAGTATATTCAAGAAGTTTCTCCTCAAAGATTCTGGATCATGATGACACCTTTCCTAATACATTTTCTTTCTGAATATTTAAGGTAGATTGGAATTCCTACTTCATACAGTTACATTAGCTCCTAAATGGTAATAAAATAACCAACACATGCATAAGTAAAATACAGCTATGTCATTTAATTGCCTTCATGATACTATATTGTAGTGATTATCAAGCCCAATATATTCTATTTTTCTTCATATTCATAAATTTATCTTCCAGTGTGATGTCTGGCACATAGAAGTTTTCAAAAAAAAAAAGAATTACTAAATGCCAAAAAAGGACTGTCAATTATTTACAAACATAACATATTAAAAAGTTGAAAAGGGCTTTAGAGGTTTTCCAATCAATAAATATTCCATAAGCCATCCCTATCCTATGCCTGATCAACACCATAACTACCATTGTCATACTCCTATAAAATGGTTTTTCAATCTCACTGGAAACACTCTATTGATGTTAAATTCACTACATAAGAAGTCAGTTCATTCCAATTTCAGATATACCCTGAGACCTGGAATATAGGTGTGAGGCAAAAGTACAATTTCTTAACATCTTCCCCAGGTATTTTTCCCAAGTAATATAGAGTATTTACTTCATGGTTACTGATGATCTTCACACCTTATTAAGTCCTTATTGTTTAATGTACATATTTTTCTCCTCAAATCCCTTCTTTTGTAGTTTAGTTTTGCTAATTAGATCAGTATGCCTGTAAGTAATATTTATTTCCAATTTTGATGAGGCATATTTTTAATCTAAAATTCCACTATTCTTGTATCATTTCCACTTCTAAAGAATCTAATTCTGCATACTAAATAATTCTCAAAGTCATATAGCTAGTAATAGAAAGAACTGAGATTAATCAGTAGAGATGGGGCCAAAATACTGATGTTTTAGGAAGCATAAACAGGCTGAGGAACCACTACTCGAAATTTGATCCATAGTTTAGAACACCAAATTTTAATTTCTAAATACATAGTCAACTGTACTTTATGTTCTTTCCCCAAAATTTCAACCTTCATTTGAAAATGAGGTAAAAATATAAACCAAAGCCTTAAATCCTTCAGTTTATTAAAAAGTTCTGGGGAATACAGAAAAGTTCTCCACTTTACAGCATTGCAAGTTCTCTAGATACTATCTCTGTTTATGTTTTATACAAAATTTAAGGAAAGTATGAAACATAAAGGTATACAACTGAGTTAGCTTTAGAATTACCTTACCTTCTAAAAGTACTCCTTCTGGATGCTGTCCACAGAGGGGCTAATTACAACTTAATTCATAGAAACATTTATTGAGTGACTATTATATGCAAAGAAAAATTTGTAGGAGGTTTTAGCTGCATGAAAAGCATGTTTTGGAAATTTTATATGTTTTATGCAAAAATAAAAAGTCATAAGGACTCCACAATAGGATTTTATGATGCTTTAACTCCCTTTCTTTTGAGAAGCTAAAAAAGAAGAAAATACATATAATATCCTTTCATTAAAATGCTGAAATAAGAGCATACACACTGTGTAAGCTTTATTACATGAAAAATCTGTGGCAGATATCCAAATATATGTGAGACGACCATAAAGAAAATATGATAAAAATGTATTGATGATCTATATACTACATACTAAATTATCTGAGGGCTGTCCAGAAAGTATCAAACCTTGTAGCCCTTCTCGTTACATTGACAATGGCTGGATTTTTTCCAGACAGTCCTCATACATTAGATTAGAAAGAGCTTTACTAGAGTAAGAGGTAGAATTAATGTGAAAAATACATAGTGGCTATGTTTATTTTGAAAGGTCAACTATTTTTCATATTTTTAATTTAAAGTGGGTTTCTTACTCAGGAAAATAAAAAACAGCCCTGTTTTGAATCAAGAATTGCAAAGGAAAAACAGTCTAAATTTATTTATAAAGCATAACTCTCAGTACAATTATAAATGCAAATGCCACACCATATCTATGTCTTTAGGGCTTCTCATTTGCTGATACATGTAATATGGACACAAACCTTTGATCATAAAGCTGTAGCCCTATTATTTGAACTCTGATCTCAGGTAAACAAACAAAAAACATGATAGCTATTGTTCTATAATTTAAAAAAAGAGCTATTGAGTAGATGGGGAAAAGTAGTACCAAGTAACTACATTCAAGAAATGGTACTGCCAAATCATTATAAGCAAAACTTGTACATCTACTCACAGATCATGTCTTGTCACAACTAAAAAAAACACTTTTCTGGACGATAATTGTTATTAAAATCAGTATCTATATAAATATAGAAAAGATGGGAAGCCGGGATGGCTCAGTGGGTTAAGCGCTCACCTTGCAGCCCCGGGGAATGAGGATCGAATCCTGGCCCCGGCCCATGCGAACCCATATGCTGAACTGGGGAGTGCCCACAGTTCAGTTCTCACTGGGGTGAGATCCCAGCCCAGCTCCTGCCCTGTGCAGCCCCGCCCACCTGTGGAATGAAACTATGTGGAAAAACCAATGATGTGCAACTATGGAGACTATCCTGGACCCTCCTTCTTCTCTCTGTCTCTGTATCTCTCTCTCCGTCAAAAACAATAAAAATCTTTAAAAAAAAAGAAAAGAAAAGACAGTGTTATTAGTTGAATTCTGTCCCCATCTATCCCCACCCCCCAAAAAAAGATATGTTCAAATCCTAACTCTCAACATTTATGAATATGACTTTATTGGGAAATAGGGTCTTTGCAGACGTAATCAAGTTAAGATGAGGTCATGCTGAATTAGGGTGGGCCCTAATTCAATATGACTGTATCCTTATAAGCAGACACACAGACACACTGGGAGAAAAACATGTGATAAGGGAGGCAGAGATTAAAGAGATGAGTCGATAAGCCAAAGAATGCCAAGTATTGCTGGCAACACCAGAAGCAAAGAAAAAGTCATGGAACAGATGCTCTTCTAGAGCCTTCAAAAGAGCCCAGCCCTGAGGACAACTTGATTTCAGACTTCTGGTCTGAAAAAAATGTGGGAGAACACACTTAAACCACCCAGTTTGTGATAATTTGATACAGCAGACTTAGGAAACTAATAGAGAGAACCAAATTGCTGTTTATTTTTATTTTTCCTAGTGAAAATATCAAATCAGTTTCTCACACTGAATAAACATCTGATCAACGTATACAGAAGATATTTACTCTGAAGAAGAAAATTCTTCAACTTCTCTGCTTTGCCCATAGACTATTTCTCTAAATAATAGTGTTTGTTATAAAGTTAAAATTTTAGTACAGGCAGTGAGTCCATGAATACCCAAGTAACATTTCTTGCAAAATTTTTAATGTATATGGTTTTCATGAAACTCAAAGGTTAACAACCATTTTTTAAACAACTATGTTTTTTAACCATGATTTCTGCATAAATTGCATTTTCAGATGTTTAAACATAATCTTTAGATTGTTTGCTGGGAAACTTCAATGCAAACAAAATTTAATACCAGTACAGACATAATGACGAAAAAGAAACTTGGCATGAGTATAATGGACAAATCCATTATTTATTTTGCAAAAGTTGAGCTACTATTGGGAAACAGGCTTTCAATCATTTTTCAAAAAGTAGAATAACTACATCACCTATTTATTGAATCATGTGATAGTTGAGTGCTAAATATCTAATATTTTTACATATATTATCTATCCCATTTAATCCATACAATTATATTCTTATTAGCATCCAAATTTTAAAGATGTAAAAACTGGTGGTCAAAGAGAATCAATAATTTGTTGAAGGTCACATAGGTGATTGGGTGTGGCACAATTGTGGTTAATTTGTTCTATGAATCTGTCATACCAATAAGTCATATATGCTATGTTAATTGCCTTTCAAACTACTAAATGTTTTAAAATGGTAATTTAAAAACATCCCTTAAAAAACGGGAAATAAATAAAATCAGCACTTTTGATTAGCATTATAAATATGTGTGGCTTACTGAAGTCATGGTCATAAACTGGATGAAATTAAAAGAAAACAAAGGGCTGGTTCTTAATGCAAAATAAATAAATTTATAAATTAGACCTGATACAAAATATGTTGCTGTGGTTAAAGAATAACTTAAGATCAAAATAAGATAGGATGTGTGGACAAGTTAAAAAAGAAAATATTGGAGAACTTTTTTTTTTGTTATTGTTGTGTTTGTTTGTTTTTTGACAGAGAGAGACAGACAGAGTGAGATACAGAGACAGAGAGAGAACTGAGCTGGGGGAACTCCCAGTTCAGCACATGGGTCCGCACAGGCTGGGGCTGGGATTCGATCCTCGGTCCCCGGCGCTGCAAAGTGAGCACTTAACCCACTGAGCCATCCCGGCTTCCCCTTTTTTTTTTTTTAAGATTTATTTTTATTGTTTTTTTTTGACAGGGAGAGAGACAGAGAGAGACAGAGAGAAGGGGGAGGGCCCAGAACAGTATCCATAATTGACAGGATTAGTTGTTTCCATATAGTTTCACTCCACAGGTGGGCGTGGGACTGTACAGAGCAGGAACTGGGCCAGGAGCCTCCTGCATAGGCCCCAGCAAGAACTGAACTGGGGGCACACCCAGTTTAGCATATGGGTCCGCATGGGCTGGGGCTGGGATTTGATCCTTGGTCTCTGGGGCTCCAAAGCGAGCACCTAACTCACTGAGCCATCCCAGCTTCCCCAAGAGAAAGAAATTTGACTATAGGCTACTTATAGAGAAGCACTGTTTATGGGAACTATTTATAATAATTTATAAATGGTCAATTTTAAGTATTTTTTAAATAGTTAAGTAAATCATATTAAACTAAGAAAACATTTAAATCAAGCTTGTCCAACCCAAAGGCTGCAGGCTGCACACTGCCAGGCTTTGTATGTGGCTGAAAACAAGTTCACAAACTTTCTGAAAACATTATGAGATTATTTTTGTAATTTTTTTTTTTCTTTAAGCTAATCAGCTATCGTTAGGGCTAGTATACTTTATGTGTGGTCCAAGACTAAGTCGACCAGATGTCCCGCTTTTGGCGGGACAGTCCCGATTTTTAACAATTTGTCCCGCGTCCCACAACGTTTTAAAAAAGTCCTGACTTTTGGAAAGAATGCACGACAAGCTAGGGAACGGCGGGAGATAGACCAAATTTTTAATCAAGAACCCCCTCCCCCCCGGTCAATGGTGTCCCATTTTACCAATGTTAAAATCTGGTCACCTTATCCAAGACAATTCTTCCAATGTGGCCCAGAGAAGCCAAAAGGTTAAATACCGCTGATTTAAATCATGATTAAAATATAATTCTAAAAAAAGTTTTTAGAAAGTCACTTAATAAATGTGTGCAAAGGGCTATAAGAACTTCCTACTCCTGAAAGCTGTTATATTAGATTGCTTTGCTTAAGAAAGCAGTGAAATCTATTTTTTTGAAAATCTTTACAAACACAAGGCCTATATTATCACCAGCAGTTTAGAAAGGTTAGGTGTGTCTTTACCAGAGGCAGCCAGTGGATAACCACTTATGGTTCTATAAAGCCCAGTGATCGCATAATAACACTATTGTTATAACTATGAGGCAAGGGCAGCACAGCCGCTCTTTCTTTTCTTTGGTGATCAGGATTTGCTGTACAAACGTTGCAGAATAATTTGAATGTAATTAGATAAAATTTTCCCCAACAGAAAAGCAAGAATTAATTTTACCTCTAGTTACTGAAAGAAAACTCAGAAGTTTTAAAACTGGGCTTTTAAAACATTTATGGTCTCCTTTATTTAGAAAGCGTTCTGCTATGTACAACTTTAGAAAAAAGCATGGGGAAGCTGGGATGGCTCAGTGGGTTGAGTGCTTGCTTTGCGGCCCCAGGGACCAAGGATCAAGTTCTGGACCTGGCCCGTGTGGACTCATATGCTGAATTGGGGAGTGCCCCCAGTTTGGTTCTCACTGGGGTGAGACCCCGGCCCAGTTTCTGCCCTGTGCAGCCGAGCGCCTACCTGTGGAATGAAACTATGTGGAAAACAAAAAATGGTGTGCAACTGTGGAGACTGCTCTGGACCCTCCCCCTTCTCTCTGTCTCTGTCTGTCTCTCTGTCAAAAACAATGGAAAAAAATAAATCTTTAAAAAAGAAAAAAGCAGCCTTGTTTGCTGGATGACCTTAGGCCTAGGAGATGAATTAACATTAAGTAAAAAATTCTCATGGATTGGAAGAATCAATATAGTTAAAATGGCCATATTACCCAAAGCCATATATAGATTTAATGCAATTCCCATCAAAACCCCACAGATATTTTTTGGAGAAATAGATTAAAAAGACATCAGATTCATACGGAACCACAAAAGACCCCAAATTGCCCAAGCAATCCTCTGAAAAAAGAATAAGGCTGGAGGCATCACACTCCCTGACTTCAGTCTATACTATAAAGAGTCAATAATCAAAATAGCTTGGTATGGGCAGAAAAACAGACATACAGACCAATGGAACAGAATCGAAACCCAGAAATAAACCTGTAAATATACAGGCAGAAATTATTTCACAAAGGAACAAAAAATATACAATGGAGAAAAAAAGCCTCTTCGGGAAATGGTGCTGAGAAAATTGGAAAATCACATGCAAAAGAATTAATCTGGACTGTGAACTGTAACCATATACCAAAATTAACTCAAAGTGGATTAAAGACCTCTACATAAGACCAGAAACAAGAAAATGCATAGAGGAAAGCATTAGTACTAAACTTATAGACCTTGGGCTCAGAGAACACTTTATGAACTTGACCCTGAAGGCAAGGGAAGTAAAAGTAGAAGTAAATGAATGTGACTATATCAAACTAAAAAGCTTCTGCACAGCGAAGGAAACCATCAACAAAGTAAAAAGAAAACCAACTCAATGGGAGAAAATATTTGCAAACAATGCCTCTAACTTACAAGGGGCTAATATCTAAAATATACAAAGAACTCATACAACTCAACAACAAAAAAACCCACAAATGATTCAATTAAAAAATGGGCTGAACACCTACAACAGACACTTCTCCCATGAAGACATACAAATGGCCAACAGATATATGAAAATATGATCACCTTTACTAGCGATTAGAGAGATGCAAATTAAAACCATGAGATACCACTTGACACATGTTAGCATGGCTATATTCAACAAGATAAGGAGTAACAAGTGCTGGAGAGGCTGTGGAGGAAAAAGGAACCCTCATACACTGCTCTTGGGAATGTAAATTGGTATAGCCACTGTGCAAGGCAGTGTGGGGATTCCTCAAAAAATTAGGAATGTAATTGCCATATGACCCAGCAACCCATTTACTGAGTATCTACCCAAAAAACTTGAAATCCTTAATTTGCAAAGATATATATACTGCAATATTCATCGCAGCACTGTTCACTGTGGCCAAGTTGTGGAAACAACCGAAATGTCCTCTGACAGATGACTGGATAAAGAAGCTGTGGTACATTTACACAATGGAATACTACTCAGTGAAAAAAAAGAGGAAATATAGCCATTTGTGACAACGTGGATGGACCAATCTTAAAACCATCTTATTAAGTGAAATTAGTTTAGACTGAAAGACTCAAGAAGCATGTGACCTCACTTATAGGTGTAATATAAAACTGAAAGGAACAAAGAAACAAAAACTCATGGACACAGTCAATAGTTTAGTGGTTACCTGAGGGTAAGGGGGGAGGTGGGTGGGAGAGCAAGGGGTGGGGTGGGGGAGTGGAGGGTGGAGGTGTGGGAGAGGGAGGAGGCATCAAATATATGGTGATGGAAAGACAGCTGATTCTAGGTGGTAAGCACATAATGTAATATAATGCATAGACAATGTAATGTAGAATAGTACACCTGGAAACTACGCAATTGTTACCAACCAATGTCACCTAGTAAATTTAACAATAAAAAAAATTCTGAGCAATTCTATAGTTTGTGTACATAAAAAACTTTCCCAGATTCAATTTTAGTTCATTCTACTTAACTTTTTATATGTTTACTTTTTTTCACTTTATATTTATCTAATTAAGTCTTTATTTTTCATGGAGGTGGAAAAGGCAGATTCCTTATATTTGTAATTTTTTTTCTTCAAAATACAGTCATTTTCTTTCCAGGCAAATTTTCCCTTAAAGGGTAAGGTAATTAATTTCAATTCTGAAGATGGCACTGAGGTCCATAATCCTTGACCTATTGTTTTACCAGGAAAAGTAAGAGCAGTTGTGAAAGTGACTAAAAATTCAATAGTATCTTTTGATGTATAATTCTCACAAAATATAAAGCTGTCAGGAATGTAAAGGGATGACTTCCCAAGATCTTGGAACACTTTAGAATAGTTGTTAAAAAATAAGTGAGAAAAAATGCAGAAAATACAATGAATATAATCATAAACTGTATAGAAAATTTTGAAATATATATAAAATAATTCTGACTTCCCAAACTATTTAGTATTTATAGCTAGATGATATGTGTGTCCAGATAGATGTTTTCAAACATGGGTACTTAATTTTTGTTCTCATCATATTAAGCAAAATAAGTCAGAAAAAAACCAAGAACATATGACTTCACTTTATAGGTGGAATATAAAACTGAAGTAACAAAGAAACAAAAACTCATGAACACAGTCAATAGTTTAGTGGTTACCTGAAGGTAAGGAGGGAAGGGGTGAGGGACATCAAATATATGGTGATGGAAAGAGAACTGACTCTGGGTGGCGAGCACATAATGCAATATATAGACGATGTAATGCAGAACTGTACATGTAGAACCTATGTAATTTTTACCAACCAATGCTTAATGCAATTTCTGATATACAACAATGCTCAAGAAAAAAAAAAGTGAGGGAGAAATAGCTTAGCTATTGTTATATAGGTTGCTATATTGAAATACTTTTATATTTTCATTAAAATACAATTCTACTTGTTTCTACATACTAATAGAAAGGTCACAGCACAAATATTTCACTGCTTACCTCCAAAAAATTGCTGACATCCTCTGTGGCCATCTGCAAAGTTGGTCATTCCTTTGTACTTGAGGGAATTAGAGAAGTATCAGGATTCTGAGTTGAAAGAAATATTCTGTGCTCTTGGTTTCTGGTATTTATTTCCTTGGTCCTGTTAAATAGGAAATAAAGGCAAATTTACCAATTTTGAATAGACAGACAGCTATGCCATATTTCTTTCGAGTTATATTTAAGGACGTTTTGAGATTTTTACAAGGTCTCATTAAGAATTATAGAATTTTATTCTTACACCCAGCAGTTGTAAATTTATAACTATAAGAGCTGTATTAATCAGATAACTCAATCTATATTATTTTACATTATAGAAAACTGAAATCCAGAGAAGTTAACTCAACTGATGTTACAACCAATTAGTGTGGCAGAACCAGCATAAGAAACCAGTTCTAACTCCTGCAAGTTCAGGGCACTTTTCTTTAGTTGTAGCCTCCACAACTAAAGAGGGAGGAGGGGTTGGGAAGAGGGAGATTGGGAAGAGCATTATCATGCCCAAGCTAATTTCTCAGCCGTAATGCTTAGAGAAAAATCTAAAACAAGAAACAAGATGATAGTTTATTACTTAGATTATTCAAAGTATAGCACTTACTCAATGGATATCTAAAAGATATTACCGGTATGTTATTAAGGTATGATTAAGATATTATTTATTAAAATGACCAGTTATCATTAAATTTTTGAATTTCATCCAGTCATTTTCACTTATTTTTCCTAACATTACTACTGCAAAAATCTATTATTCAGAGAATAAAGGAGATATTATTATCTGCAGAGCAACAGAGTGATATTTTGTAGAAGAAAACTGGATTTTATATACACCCTTTGTCAAAATCCTTCAGTGATATTTCATAACATTTAAGATAATACCCAATGGTCTTGCCTAGGATGATTAGCCCTTTGTTTACCACCGACTGCCTATCTAATCAATCTTCTTTCTCTTGACTGGTATTCTACAGCCCTGCAGCCTTCTTGTTCTTCCTTAAATACGCTCCACATACTTTTGGTTTAGGTCTCAAATCTATGTTTTCGGTCAGACTGGGACATTTTCCACCAGACAGCCACATGTCTGTTCCCAAGACTGAAACACTTTTTTTCTCTTGAGTGCTCTACTGCATATTTCAGAATTTGATCAAATGTTACCTACCAGAGAGGTCGTCTTTTACTACTTTAGCTAAATACCACCAAACTCACCCTTTTACATAATGGCTCTTATAACCATATCTGCTTTATTTCCATTAACAGTATTTATAATTTCTAGATATTATCTAGCTCAAAACAATCCTTACAGGAGCCAGATGTGCTTCGGAATTATAATTTGGGTTTTTAAAGGTAATATATAGTGAATATACTGTAATTATATAACATGCATCCTATTGCCACTCAGTATGAGAGATCTGAAACAGCACTCAGAAGTAAACTGCTACTATCTCTACAACAAAATGTATATGCATTCTAAGTGGTATTTAATAAGAAATAAATAGCCTCACAGTTTTACTACTAAGGGAGTTAAGATTAGGTCAGGCAAAAACTTTCAGTTGCAGAGCTTTTTGATTTTGGAATTGCAGATAAGGGATTGTGGAATATATTACATATTCATTTATTTCTCTATTGCCTGTCTCCTCAGTGCCTAGCAGATAATAATCAATAAACTATTAAATGGATAAGCAAAGTTTTCTGTAAGAATTAGTTTTTGTTTTGTTTATATTATTAAACTCTATTTTATAATATTATAATTTTCAATTAAAGCAATAGTTGGTAGGGCAGGTATCTGAAGACATGCAAGATTGGCTCAAGGTTCCACACTATTGGCCTTTTTGCTATATTTCCATTACATTATACTGGCTGTATGATATGATATTAAGTCATTTATTAATATGGAAGTAGATGATCTGGCATATATTAAAATTTGTAATTGTAAATGTAGTCTATCTAAGTGTCAATGGACAGAGTTGTCTTGCAGCTTCAAGTGAAATATTTCACCTTGAGACATCAACAAATATAAAACAAATGTACTGCTTTCTGGAATAAGATGAAGACTATACAATTCTTGAGATGGCTTTCCCTGATAGCAAATAATGGCTCTCAGTTATGATAGCTCTACTGCATGATTCTGCCTCTGACTTCAGCAAACTAATTCAAGCATGCATCTGTGATCCAAGCTGGATCAACCAGGTTTCTTTTAATATCTTAAAATTTGGACATATGACTGGGAACACTTTCTAAAGAGCTCTACTCTGGAGAAAGCATCCCTAGAGCTACCCTTGTCCTTTCCTTCCTGTCAATTCAATGAGAATACTCTAGCATCTTCCTAGACAAATACATTTTTTTGAATTAAGTTTGCCAAATTCTGTTTTTCTTGTTTCAACTAAAAGAAATTTTACCAAATAGGCTTTTTAAAAATTCCACAGTTCTTTTCAATATAATTCCACAGTGCAGAGGAAGGATTTCTTAAAAAGACCAAACGAGGTTTACATTTGTTTTTTATCCTATCAAACTAATTTTACAGTTGATAGTATGGATTATGTGTTCTCTCATACAAGTTAAAAATTCTTCCATATAAAACACCAGGGTCTATGAATCCTGGAGAATCTGTGGATTGAACTAGATTTTAGTGGAGCTGCATAAAGTAGATTTCCTTTGTCATCTTATTTATGTTATGTATTTAAAAACATTTTATTGCTAATGAGCTTTCTATATTCTTTTTGATAATGAAAGGCAAGTGAATATAAGGGGTTATTTATGTTACTTATTCATTCACAACTCTTTATGAAACAGAAATATATTTCAGACATTGTTTTGGGTACTGGGAATAGAGCAGGAACAAAACAGACAAAGTCTCTACCCTCACAGATTAGTGATAAAAAAAGAATATATGGACTAGAATTTGAAAATTTCATAGTACTATTAGTAATGAACTTGCTACTTCTATACAGTGAGGAGATAAGAGTAGCTTAAATGTGTGGGGGTGTAGAGGCAAAATACTAATAGTTTATAGGCAATCCCTAATTCATACCTAATCTTTAAGAGGGATAGATCAACATATGTAGGGATCCTTCCAGAATACATATGTAAGAGCAAATAATAAAGTACAACCATGCACTTACAGGCCAGTGGTTGGAAAAGAGACAAGTACACAGATTGTTAAAATAGTTTGATAACCTCTTATAATAGTTGTAAAGTAAGATGATTAAAGATGTAAAGAAGCTGATATTAATAATCTGGGACAAAAAATGAAATCAGTTCCTGGTGGTAAGATCCAAAAAGAGAATAAATGAGAGATATTAATCAGGCTGATTCCATTGGGCATAATGACCAATTTGATGAAAGAAGTAAGACCAATATTTAAAATTATTTTCAATAAGTATATCATGTGTTTACAGACATAAGAAGAAGGTAGGCAGAGCCTAGTGAATCTTTACCTAAAAAAAGGATAAACTGATTATTCTCCTCTACAGATGACCTAAATCTCTTTTCTTCTTTATTTTCAGATATTATAAAGCAAAACTTTTTGAGGCCAGGTGCATTTTTGATTTAAGAAATTTTTAAAGTTTTTAAAAGTAAGTTTAAATCCATTATATCTATAACACAAATACACCAAACAATTTTTAATATAAAATTTTTTTTTTTTTTATATTTTATAGAGTATATTTATAGAGCAATTGTTTTATCTTCAGTGCATATTTATTTCTATTTTACTTTTGACAGATAGAGAGAGAGACAGAGACAGAGACAGTTAGAGAACCGAACTGTGGGAACTCCCCAGTTCAGCATGTGGGTCCTGCCTGGGCCGGAGCCGGGATTCGATCCTCGGTCCTCGGGGCCTCAAAGCGAGCGCTCAACCCGCTGAGCCGTCCCG
>PVKE010042131.1:0-13877 GCA_004027555.1 Craseonycteris thonglongyai | reverse complement strand
TAGTTTCATTCCACAGGTGGGTGGGGCTGCACAGGGCAGGAACTGGGCCGGGGTCTCACCCTGGTGAGAACCGAACTGGGGGCACTCCCCAGTTCAGCATATGGGTCCACATGGGCTGGGGCCTGGATTCGATCCTCAGTCCCTGGGGCTGCAAAGTGAGCACTTAACCCACTAGCCATCCCAGATTCCCCTGGAGACAATCTTTAAAGAAATAACCGAGTTTGAAATGGTGTCATTAAGGAGGGCCCTAATCCAATATGAGTGGTGTGCTTATAAAGAGGGAGAATATGGAAACAGACTAGCATACAGGGAGAATGCCATGTGAACATGACAAGCCACCTACAAGCCATGGACTAGGCTTAGAACAGATTCTTCCCTCACAGCCCTCAGAAGGAACCAACCTTGCTGATGACACCTTAATCTCAGACTTCTGCCTCTGGAACTGGGAGACAACATGTTTCTGTTGTTTAAGCCACTCAAGCCTGTGGTACTTTGTTATAGCAGCCCCAGGAAATGAATATACCTGTCGCATCCATCCATTTGGTAAATTGTCATTATGTGCACATTATGAGTTTCTGGGAACTCATGGGGGAGCAAAATTTGACCCTCCCCTGCCCTCATGGAGCTTATGGGCCAGCAGGACAGAGAACCATTCAGCAGGTAATGACACAAAATAAATGTGAAATTGCAACAAAGTTAAATACTGTGAAGAAAATTGCCTGGTGCTGTAAGAGCCTATATGGAGTATGTTTCAAGTCAAGGAAGGCTTCACTGAGGATGTGTCAATTCAGCTGAAATCTGGGAGTAGATAAGGCAGAGAAAGAAGAGTTGTTCAGAACTAGGAGCAGCAGGTGTGAAGGCCCTGTGGTAGGATATGCCCTTAAACATTCCCATCAGCCTCATAGCCCATGCCTCAGCACCGTTTAGCCCTTGTCAGCTCTAGGAGAACATCCGCAAAGGAAACTCACTGGGCTTGACCAGTCACAGGGGAGGGAAAATTCTGTTGAAGAAATAGCCTGGGAGCTAAGGCCAGAATGTGCATGCTCAAACATTGGTTTCAGGTCTCAGCTTCCTGGGTCCAGGAGACATGCACTAAAGATAGCAAAGGTGTACATGGTGGAGCCATGAGGAGGCTGGCCTTGGATTGAGTTGCCACTCTGCGGCTTACCAACCATGTCATCCCAAGCATGCCACTTAACCTTCCCAAGTCTCAATTTTCTAATCTGTAACATGGGCATAATAAAAATGACTCCCAGTATTGTGTCCATCTAAAGGGTATAGCACAAGAGAAATATTCCATAAGTCCTATTATTATTAACATAGCAATCCTACCCCCACCTGTCCCATCACACTCACATTTGGTATTGGTTTTCTTTCTGGAAATGGAGAATGGCCAACAGACTTTATCCATATGAGTAAACTTCTTAGATTCATAGCAGACTACAGATGGTGCAGCGTGACAAGGCAGGCCAAGCAGATGGGCCCCTGAGAAGAGGCACCTCACATTAGGGTAAAGGCCAGTGGGATGAGGATGTTGTAGCCAAGGAGAAGAGGCAGGGCCAGGCTTGCTCCCCACAGCACCAGGGAGCTGCTCCTTAGACCTTTTCCCAACCCAAACTAGTCCTGGCCTACCACCTCTGGCCATGCTGCTATATTTCCTCCCTGCTTTTCAGGGACTATAATTTATGGCTTGGCAAACTCTGACTTCTTTGTAGTGGAACCATTGTGTTTGTTAGCCTAATCATTTCTCAAAAAGGATGTCAATAAAAGCTGGAGAGTGAAACACAATCCCCCCACCCCCACAACCCCAACTGCTAAATAATTCCTGGAATGAGTTGTCAGGAACCTTTTATTTACTGATTTCACGCATTTCATTTATTTCTGGCAGGGAGCCAACCTCCCTGACAGTTAAGATTTATTGATTTAATTGCCTAGGGTAACCATGCAATAAAATCATCTCAAAGATAAATTTTCATGGCACTGTGCAGCATGAAGGTAATTTTTCAAATGCTATGGCTATATTTCTGCAGGTTACAGGTGCAAAATTTGCTTAAAGCAGGGATGTCTCATTATTTTAGCTCAGGTACATCGGGGGTCAGCTCTTTGGTGGAAATATTTTAGTGGGAGAAAAAGCAAGTGAGAAAGAGGGAGAGAGGTGGGAAATGGGAGACAAGAGAGAGGAAAAGAGAGACGAAAGAGAGAGAGACAGAGACAGAGAGACAGACAGAGAGAGAATACAACCCTTTCAGGGGAAAAAAATGTTATTTTTTTAATCGGTTCATATATTCAAGGCCCATGAGAAAGTGGAGCTTCACTTTAATTAGGAGTGGGCTTGGAGGTTATTTACAGTGTTCTGAGGAATAATTTGTTTCCAGCTGTGCGACTTTGTACCTCATGAGCCTCACAAGGCAGATGATTGCCATTTGTGACATTCACGTTTATTGCTTCTTTAGATCTTTTTATTTACCCTGTTAAAGTGCTCATTATGGCTCCAAACGACGGGTAAATGAAAAACTCTGATTAACTCCTGGGTTAATGGTAACATTTTGGGAAGTCAGAAATAGCATAAACTTTTAACAATATGAAATATTTTCTTATCTCTCTTGATTTATTTTACAGTATTTTTGCTTTGATTGCATGTTTCAGGTGGTGCGGTTTAATAGTTTATTAAACTTGCAGCCTAGCAAGTTTGCTGTTTGGATAAAATTTTATTTTTGCTCAGGTATAATCTTGTGGAGCAGTGAGGGTGTCCACCATCCCTCCCCCTCCCCCCATATTACTGAATTACAGTGGCCAGGGTTTGGATAGTTTTTTTAGATCCTCATTGTGCAACACAGGACTCTATAGGAACTAGTCTGAAACTTGCCCTTGAGACATCATTCTTGACCATGGACAGGGATGACAACCTGGGATGGGGGAAGGAAGATAGCTATAGATTTTTCAGATGAACCCGGATGAGGAGCTAAGGATTATGTGCTTTATTTGAATCTCAGCCTAAGTCACTCATTGTGCAGATACGGAAACTGAGGCCCAGGGAGTTAGAAACATATATAGGTCTAAAAGCAGATCTTCAGATGCTCTGGACAGACTGTCCCATTTTCTAATACACATGTTGCCCCTTCCCATGGTTCATATAGTCCAACTATGTGTTGTCCCAGGCAACTCATCACCCCTCTCTGTACTTCAGTTTCTCTGTCGGCAGATGAAGGGGGTTGGAGCAGATTATCATCTAAGTGCTCACCCAGCTTTCACAGTCTGCATCTCTAGACATGTGCACATCTAGCCAGTCACACCCCAACCACCTGGCTATTGCTACATTTGAACCATCGCCATCATCCCCTTAAATGCTGGACCTAATAAATGGAATGTCCACACTTTCCTGTGGTCCACATTCCTGTCATCTACTGTTTTGTGGTTACATATTCTCTCCCACTGGAGTGGGATTTTCATAATTCATAGGCTGTGATTTGCATAACTACAACAAAGTGAAGTTAGATTATGAGTAAAGAGGCAGCAACGGGAATTTGAAATAAGACAAAGTGGTGACACCAGCTGACCATGTGGACCTGTTGCTCTCCCAATGACTGGGTGGAAACTAATGCAATAAAGCGGATGTCCGTGGCAGCTTATCTGAGGCTCAGTAGCAGGGTCTGTGTGTGTTTGCACATTCATTTATCCAACACAAATGTGTGAAAAGTTCATTATAAACAGGATCCTTTGCAGGAGGGAGTATAAAGAATGAGAAGCAATATGAGCTTTGAGTGGATCAGACCATACCTGGTTCAGGAAACCTGACTAGCCCCTGCTTGGCAAACTCTAAGGTTTGTAACTCTGTATCCTTGCACTGTGGCAATGGCCTCCTATCTTTGCTCTCTGTCTATATTCTTGCCCTCTCTAATATACTCAGTCCACACAAAAGCCAGGGGCATCTTTCTAACATGGAAATCTGATCATGTCATTCCCTTACATAGAATGCTTAAAAGACCACATATCACCTCAGGACAGAGTCCAGAAGCTGTAGCATAACTAGACAAGACCTTGATAACCTGGCCCCTGCCTTGCTCTCCAGCTGTTCTCTCTTTTCTCATCCAACCAATTGCCAACTCCTTTAGAGCCTTGGTGAATGGACCACCAATCAACCCAAGTGCTCAAAACACACACACACACACACACACACACACATGCACACGCACACACACACACATACACACTCACAATATCCTTGATTTTCTCCTTTCTGTAATGATTTATATCCAATCCATGAAGAAGTCCTTTCAAGTCTACCTCAAATACAGATCTATAAACCATCTCCTTCTCTCCTCTCACACTGCCTCCACCCTAGTCCAAGCCACAGTCATCTCTCACCTTCGTGTTAGCATATTAAAGACTCTTAGAGATCTCTGGAAAGGGAAAGCTGTTTAACTATGGCTAACCCTTGGGTTTCCAGATATATTTGACAATGACTTTTGTTGAATGACTATTAACGTCATTCATTCACCAACTATTTACTGAGTGCTTTCTTTGTGCTGTGATTGTCTAGGAGTTGAAGATACATCATTCAAAACAGAAAGACAAAGTCTCTGCCATTATAGAGCTTATATTCTAGTGAAGAAGACAGTGCACAAAATAAACTTATACATCTAGAACATCGGTAGTAACTGCTGCTAAAGTAGGGCACAAGGATGCCTGGGGAGGGTTGGTGCTAGAAAGAAGTAGAAACAGTCCATCCATTGTGACAAAATGGAAGGCAATGAACATTGGCACACACCCCTTAGAATGAAATGTTCTAGTGTTCCAAGAAACAGTGTTCACAAAATATTATCTGGAGTATAAATGTCTAACTCAAGAAACTCCTTATTCCAGCTGAGTCTCTCACAGATCTTAGCTCTCACTAAAAATCCTCCCATCTACACCCCAACACACTTATACACCCCTCCATTCCAGCCACACCCAAGCACTTCGTATTTTCCAAAAAAAAAAAATATATATCTTGTGACCTTCTTTGTCCACACTATTATTATTACCTGCTATGCCTATTCCTCCATCTTGCCTGGAAAAGTCAAATTCCTTTTTTGTGTCCCTTATCTCCTTCTTCCTGGCAAGTAGCACAGAGGCTTTGCTCTTGAAGTGACTCTTAACTTGAATTGTTTTACCTTTCACTTTGTCTAATGTTTCTCTTTCCAGAATCACTTGACTATCTTTATTTTTCAAAGGAGAAAGAAAACTAAGTTTCCACAAAAGATTGAGGAGGCCAACAGGTTGTCACGTCCCAATTGAACACAACATGATATCTTAAGGACCCCAGCCAAACAGAGCCCCAAATGTCCCTCAGAGGAAGTCTTGTAGGAAGCATGGGAAGCTTAGAGTTTCTCTGTTCCCTCTGCTCCACAAATACTGAAAGTTAGGGCCAGCCAAAACAAGCACAACCAAATCTCTGTCCCTCTCTGCTTGTTTCTGTGCTACTATAAAAGGGCATGTGAAAGCAATCAAAGCCTTTCCCCAGGCAAATAAGACAATGGCTAATAAAGG
The DNA here is from genome assembly GCA_004027555.1 of Craseonycteris thonglongyai. Taxonomy (NCBI): domain Eukaryota; kingdom Metazoa; phylum Chordata; class Mammalia; order Chiroptera; family Craseonycteridae; genus Craseonycteris; species Craseonycteris thonglongyai. Next base: position 8,348 of record PVKE010042131.1, on the reverse strand, counting down.
GCCAGCTCGTGCCAAAATAGGGATGTGGTGACCACAGAGAAGGCAGAAAGTTGACTGGCAGTGAGAATGTCTGGGAGCTTGTTAGGACCCAGTTAGTCCAAGGTGAAGGATGGAAAATGAAGGTCTCCTTCATATGGAAGATGTTAAGATTATAAAGCAGGAAGTTCATGGTGGGGAGGATATTAAAAAAAAACAAAACACCCTTGTGCTAATTTGGAAACAGTCAATTGGAAGAATGTGCAGGAATTGGGCAGATCTGGCAATGCTCTCTGGCCTAGAATGCTAGGGGCATATTTCTCAATTGATCAAATTCCTATGGGCGTCAGGCAGACTTCAGCTGCTGCTCCATCAAACAGCAGCCCAAATTCCAAAAGCACCAAAGAATTTATGGCTCTGTATTAACATTTTAAAATCCACAGGGACATCCATGTCTCTCTAATTTAAAAATTCCCATCGTCTGGGGTGGCAGGCTCTGGCTTGGCAGAACCACTAAAGATCTTTCCATTATAGTGCCCTATCTGAACCTGAATGGAAGAAATTACCAGGTTCTTTGGACTATCTATGCAGGATGTTGACCAACGTATTTAGCCTGTTGCATACTACAATGTCCATTACAGAGTACATGTGGTGGTTGCAAATTTAGGCCAGGCAGGATTAAATAAATCACACTGGCACAGTGTAAAGCCCTTTCTGTTGCTGACTGGGTTTCCCTCATAGACATGTGTTCACACAGACTCTTCTGGTTTGCTATCACTTTTGTGAGCCTGGATGGTACAGTGGCAATAGCCAAAACGATGCTCATTTCACTTTGAATTGGTCATTTCCAGGAAGCCAAGCAAAACACATCATGTGAGGTTTCCTTGTCCTGTAACAATCTTTCCCCAGGATATCCATGATTCAGCCTGGCCAACTGTATTAGCCAGAGTGAAGCCAGGGGCATAAGCTCTGACATTCAGTTCTGTAGCATAAGTAGCACTTTTGAAGGAACGGAACTGAGTCTTCAGGAACAATATAACTGTTTAATTCTACCCAGATCTGTCTTCATGTTAAATTGAACTGCTCTGCCTGACTTTCCAGCCCCGTCTTCTCTGAAGCTATCCAGTGTCTTACTGACTCATGCCTTCATTAGTTCAACAGTCACTGGACAAGCATTAGGCACCAGGCACATTATCAGGCATAGAGGATACAAAAATGAACACATCAAGTTTCCTTCCTCAAGGAAAGACAGACAATAGGCTCCCAAAAAACCTGAGCTAAGTGATTTGTGTATGTTAAGGTGAACATAGCCACAAGCCCCACTGCTTCTCTACATCAGTAGATCTCAAGATTTTTGGTCTTGTCACTTATTTATATTTCTAAAAATTATTGAAGACCTTAAAAGGCTTGTATTTATATGGGTTTCACCTATCATTAACTACCATATAAATTAAAACTTAGAATGTTTTAAAAAATATCAATGTGTTAATTCACTTTAAAATAAAATAAATCCAGTACATGGTAATATAATTAACATATTTTTAGGAAAAATAACTATATTTTTCAGAATAAGAGCAATTTAGTGAGAAGAGTTTCATTGTTTTATATATTTTAAAAATGTTAATATTAACTTAATGAAAGATAGCTGGGTTCTCATAACTACTTCTGCATTGAATCCATTGCCAATATGTTGCTATAATTGAAGTATATTAAAAAATTCACATAGATATACATTTGAAAAAGTGAAAGCTATTTTAATAAACTTTTCAGACAATTGGGGTTACTCCTTTTTCATACAGTAGGAATTTCTCAACAAGGAGAAGCTTTTTAAGAGGATCGTAACAATAAAGGTCTGAATTCATATTTTGTACTCTGCTATATTAAAATCCACTGGACTCTCTCACTTTGAATGGATTTTTAAAAAGTCATGATTTTGTAACATCATGCATTAGTCATTTGGAAAAGATTGGTGCCCTGAGTTGTCAATCTTCCAAATGATGACACTTTTCATTATATAATGCCTAAAAGCCATGTTTGTTAATATTGCCACTGATCTGACAGGAAAAGTCTTTACATATTGGGAAGCTGTCAAGCTCACAGTGGTGGATCAGAGTTTTTCAAAATTCTAATTTCTACTTGAAAGCTCAAATTTTATCACTGGAAAAAAAGTTACTGTTAGGTGTTTTCCATGAAATGACAGACTCACTTTGTTCATTTTCAAGAAAATGTCTACTAGATGCTCTACTATAAATAGGCATGCAGGTTTGTTCTTCATTCTTTCAAGTTAAAATTGAGTTCTATGAAAAAGAAAAACAAGTTGGCCAGTTTGGCTCAAAACTCAATTGTACAAGTGGTTTACTTTTAGTGAACCATTTTACCATGGTGTGTAACAAGTGCTTTATACATGTACTCAAGGTTTGAGCTTTAATAAAATTAATCATTGTTTGTCTACATCAAGAACATCCTTGGGGATGTCAAAATAGCGCAGCGGTTGAGCAATTGTCTCCTAGTTGCAAGATCTGGAGTTCAATTTCTAGCGATGGCCCGTGCAAACCCCATATGCTAAACTGTGGGACAACTGATAACCACTGAGATGGCTCAGCAGCAAAGGTTCTTGCCTCCCATGTGAGAAGCCCCCAATTTGGTCCCCACCCCACATGGCCCCACATCTACCTGTGTGGAATGAAACCATGTCAAAACTAATGATGTACAACTATGGAGATTGCTCTGGGCTTTCCCCCTTCTCTCTCTCTCTCCCTCTCTGTCTCTCTTCTCTCAAACAATAACATAAATCTTAAACAAAATAAATTCTTAAGAGAAACTGTTTTTTGTTTGTTTAGTTGGTTGGTTGGTTGGTTTCATTTTTTTGCTAACTTCAAGTTTATGGCAATGAAGAATACAAAAACTAGTATGGTTTTGAGTTACTGTCTTGACTTATGCTTAGGTGCCAGCAGTTCAAACAGTTTTGTTTTTGCAACATTAGTACAAATGTCAAAACAATGAAAAAGACAAATAATGCAAATAGCTTTGACCTCATAGATTCCCCCAAAGAGTCTTGGGATGCCTATGAGTCCATAGACCACACTTCAAGAATCACTGTTCTCACCCCAAACAGTCCTGCGTCTACCTGTGTGGAATTAAACCATGTCACAACTGATGATGTACGACTGTGGAGATTGCTCTGGGCCCTTTCTTCTTCTTCTTCTTCTTCTTCTTCTTCTTCTTCTTCTTCTTCTTCTTCTTCTTCTTCTCTCTCTCTCTCTCTCTCTCTCTTTCTCTCTCACTCACATTCTCTCAAACAATAAAATAAATCTTAGGGAGAAAAAAGGATCAGTGTTCTAGATTTCTGATCACAATTGAGTAAGTAAACACTTCTCATGATCACATCAAAATTACAACTAAACTACAAAACAAACATCATTGAGAATTGCCTGAAGTCTAGCTCAACAGAACCCTACAACTAAGGATACACAGAAAAAAAAAAACAAGAAAAAAAAACACATAGAGACTGGTAAGAGGGACAGAAACGAGGAAAGAGACAGTTCCACACCCACATTTGGCAGTTAAAAATTAGGAGGGGTATCTTGGCTGCAGAGTTCAATCCCAGAAAGCAAAGGGTCCAAGCTAGGTTTACCAGAAGTACCATTTTAAATGGGACAGAAAATAATGGTATGGTCCTGCTTCAAACAGTAGGTATGGTCAGCCTAGTCTCACTGGGCTAATTCAAGGTGTCAGTAGGCTGACCATACATATCATTTGAAATGGGACAGTAGCATTGTTTCCTGTCCATTTTAAATTGTACATCTAGAGGAGAAAAGATGGCGGCATGAGAGGAGAATGCCGATAACTGTCTGGGAAGGGACTTGTGAAAAGTGTGGAATCCACGGGGAAACCCTGAGAAGCAACCTCAACTAGGAGAGCCACACAATGCAGAACAACACCCAAAGGTTAGAGGAAAAAGGGGAGAGCGGGAGAGGAAAGGGGAAGCAGCAGTTAGGGGACAGGGACTCAGAGCACGGCTCGGGGCTGGCAAAAACAAACGGGGATTGGGGGACTATGGTCAAAGTGGAGCTGGATCAAGGGCGGGCTGGAAGCCAAGACCTAGAAAGTGTGGAAGCCCCACAAAACTGGACAATTTAACATCTGGACTCAAGGGACAGCACGCAGTGCCCTAATCAGATCACGGAGCCTAAAGTGGAACAGGGACTGTGGAGCAGGGTGGCTGCACTTCCCAGCAGGCAGGGTGAGAGCAGGGAATCAGCCCACAATAGCTCAGCACCCAATTTACGGAGGAGATTGACTGTGAGGGAGCACCTTCTGAAGACAGGGCTCTTGGAGTGAGGGATGGGGCTCAACTAGACACAGCTGCACTAGACATGCTTAGAGTGAATCTGGTGGTCTCAGCAGAGCCGCGGGTCTAGAGCAGCTGTCAGTGGAGCTGCGGCCTGAGCGTTGCCACAGCCCGCAAGTGAGACCGACTTTCAGCGCCCCGCCCACCGAGCCACCGTGGCACCGCCACCCACGTGTGCCACTGGGCTGTCAATCAGGCTGCCAAGGCGCCTATGCCGGCATGGACAACCTGGCTATGGGTGCGACTCTGACCAGGTCACGGCTGTGCCCCCTCCCGCATGGCCGACTGAGTCCATCAGAAAGAACAATATTAGAATAATAGGGGTACCAGAAGGAAGCGAGATGAAATCTTCTCAGAGTCTACTAAAACAAACTGGATGAAAATTTCCCTAACCTGTGGAAAGAACTACAGCCCCAAATCCAAGAGGAAAGCAGAGGCCCTAACTACCTAGACCCTAGCAGATTTTCTCCAAGGCACATTGTTCTGAAGATGACAAAAACCAAAGACAAAGAAAGAATACTCAAGGCTGCCAGGGAAAAACAAAATATAACTTTCAAAGGAAAAACTATCATGCTGTCACTAGACTTCTCAGCAGAAACTCTGCAAGCCAGAAGGGAGTGGAGCCCAATCTTCAAAATATTAAAAGAGAGAAATTTTCAGCCAAGAATTAACTATCCATAAAAATTAACCTTTAGATATGAAGAAGGAATTAAGGCCTTCTCAAATACACAGAAGCTGGGGGAATTCTCAAGCTCAAAACTGGCACTCCAAGAAGTACTGAAGTGGGAGGTCAAAGATGGTGGCATGAGAGGAGAATGCCGATAACTGCCTGGGAAGGGCCTTGTGAACAGAGGGGAATCCACAGGGGAAACCATGAGAAGAAACCTCAATAAAGAGAACCACACAATGCAGAACAACACCCAAAGGTTAGAGAAAAAAGGGGAGAGCTGGAGAGGGAAGGGGAAGCAGCGGTTCGGGGACAGATTTAGGAGCGCGACCCGAGGCTGGCAAAAACAAAGGGAGATTGGGGGACTATGGTCAAAGTGGAGCTGGATCGAGGACGGGCTGGAAGCCGAGACCTAGGGAGCGTGGAATCCCCACAAGACTGTGGACAATTTAACATCTGAAATCAAGGGACAGCACACAGTACCCTAATCAGATCACAGAGCCTAAAGTGGAACAGGGACTGTGGAGCAGGGCGGCTGCACTTCCCGGCAGGCAAGTTGAAAGCAGGGCACCAGCCCACAACAGCTCAGCACCCCTGATTTACGGAGGAGATTGACTGGGAAGGAGCGTCTTCTGAAGACAGGGCTCTTGGACTGAGGGCTGGGGCTTGAGTGGGCATATTTGCATTGGACGTGCTTAGAGTGAATCTGGCGGTCTCAACAGAGCCAGGAGCATAGAGCGGCTGCTACCCGAGCTACGGCCTCTGAGCGCAGGGCATTCGGCGCCCCGCCCACTGGGCCGCTGCAGCACCGCTGCGTGCATGCACCCGGGCTTTCGGCGCCCCACCCGCCAGACCACCTGTCACCGCTGCCAGCGTGCAACTGGGCTTTCGGCGCCCCGCCAGCCAACCGGAATGCCTCGACACCGCTGCTTGCTTGCCAGCGCGCAATTGGGCTTTTGGTGCCCCGCTCAACAGGCCACTGCGGCACCGCTGCCAGCGTGCAAGTGGACTTTTGGTGCCCCACTCACCAGGCAGCTGCGGCACTGCTGCCAGCGTGCAAGTGCGCAACGGGGCTTTCGGCGCACCGCCCACTGGGCCGCGGCGCATCGCTACGTGCACGCACTTGGGTTTTCGTTGCCCTTCCCACCGGGCTGCTGCAGCACTGCTGCCTGCTCGGGAGAGCGCAACAGGGCTTTTGGCATCCCACCGACCGGGCCTCTGGGGCGTTGCAGCCCACGCGCGCAACTAGGCTGTGGACTGGGTCACAGCGTTGTCATTCACTGTGCGCGGGACTGCGAGGCTGACCAGGGCCTCTACCAAGCCCCAGCTCATCCACGTGCTGCCCTACGGACATGGCTTACAGATACAATTGAAGGAGGGGCAACCAGGCCGAGAAGAGAAAGACCGGAGCTCCTGCGCCCCACACGCACTGAACCACCAGCCCCCCTGCTGAAAGGGGAATCTGCTATTGTGTATCAGGCCCGCCCTAGCTCCTACTCACATGCTCTCACCCTTGGCCACACCTTTACTACCCTGCTATCTGACAGCAACATGAAGTGCCCCAGGACACACAAGCTGTCCGCTTCCCCAACCCTCTCCCAAAATCTCCTTCTCCCACAACTGAGCCCAAAAGAAAAAATAAAGACAAGCCCATCTGATAGGCAAACCCCCAGAGGGAAAACAGACTCATGCGTAAAGCAAAAAGAACCACATCAAACACAATGCACACCTCAGAATCCAAAGCCCCTCCAGAAGATCAGGGGCAGTCTCTAGTAAAGGAGCTTGCACACTTGGAATCAAATCTAAGTGAAACAGAATTCAGGGTTGCATTAATCAAGACACTCAGAGAGCTCACTCAATGCTGGCAAAATACCCAGACACAGTTGAATGACCTCAACAAAAAATTTTCTGAGCAAAATGAGTACTTTATCAACAAAATTGAGAATCTAGAGCAGAACCAAAAGGAACTCCTTGAAATGAAAGGCATCATGGGAGAGCTGAAAAAAGAACTGACCAGCATAGGAAACAGGGCTGACCAGCTAGAGGAAAGGACAAGTGAAATCAAAGATAGAAACATGCAAATGTCACAGAGGGAAGAAGAAAGGGAAAGGAAAATCAAGAGAAATGAAAGAGCTCTACAAGAACTCTCCGACTCCATCAGAAAGAAGAATATTAGAATAATAGGCGTACCAGAAGGAAGCAAGATGAAATCTTCTCAGAGTCTACTAAAACAAATAGTGGATGAAAATTTCCCTAACCTGTGGAAAGAATAACAGCCCTAAATCCAAGAGGAAATCAGAAGCCCTAAATTCCTAGACCCTAGCAGATCTTCTCCAAGGCACATGGTTCTGACGATGACAAAAATCAATGACAAAGAAAAAATCCTGAAGGCTACCAGGGAAAAACAAAACATAACTTTCAAAGGAAAACCTATCAGGCTGTCACCAGTCTTATCAGCAGAAACTCTGCAAGCCAGAAGGGAGTGGAGCCCAATCTACAAAATATTAAAAGAGAGAAATTTCCAGCCAAGAATGAACTTTCCAGCAAAATTAACCTTTAAATATGAAGGAGGAATTAAGGCCTTTACAGATATACAGAAGCTGAGGGAATTCTCCAGGCAAAACTGGCACTCCAAGAAATAATAAAGGAGGCTATCCAACCTGAATCAAGAAATCAAAATAAATGGAGAAAAGTTGGGACAAAAAAAAAATAAAAAGGAAAGAAGAAATGGATACAGGATATCATCATATATCAATCATCACCCTGAATGTAAATGAACTTAGTTCACCAATAAAGAGGCACAGGGTAGCAGACTAGAATAAAAAACAAAATCCAAACATATGCTTTCTACAAAAGACACACCTCAGCCACAGGGGCAAACATACACTCAGGGTAAAAGGATGGAAAACAATACTCCCGGAAAATGGCAGTCAGAGAAAAGCTGGAGTGGCCATATTGATTTCTGATGAAAAAGACATCAGGATAAAAAAAATAATAAGACATAAAGATGGACATTACATCTTGATAAAAGGGACAACACACCAAGAAAACATCACACTCATCAATATATATGCTCCAAATCAGGAAGCACCAAAATTTATAAAGCAACTACTAACACATCTAAAAGGACAATTTGACAAAAATACAATTATAGTAGGGGATCTAAACACCCCCCTGACAACATTGGACAGATCATCCAAGAAGAAACTAAATAAGGAGATTGCAGCTTTAAATGATACATTGCAGGAAATGGACATAATTGACATTTACAGGTCATTCCATCCTACAACAAAGGGCTATACATTTTACTCTAGTGCACATGGAACATTTTCAAGGATAGACCATATCCTGGGA
>PVKE010042130.1:0-13889 GCA_004027555.1 Craseonycteris thonglongyai | reverse complement strand
GATTTCTCCACATGTCTAGTGAAAACAGTCTGTTGAGTAGTTCAACTTCATTTTAGTTGATTTATTTTTTTCTTTCTTACTTCAGACTTAAGTGGATAATTCGTATCAAAAGTGGTATGACTTGTCTGAAAGTGACGTTCAACATTATGTTTTTTCGGCACTGCAATGCTACTGCCACACAACAGGCAAACGCATTTACCTTTTAAATTAATGAAACAATATGCTTCCTCCCAGTCTGTGTTAAAATTATAGGTTCGTTTTCTCTTATTTGGTCCACTCATTTTAGGACTAAAAAAATAAAATAAAAATAGTTATAGAACCACAATATCATATCAAATTGCCACCATACTAATAGATTACCTACCTCACTTTTAGTTCATTTAAAATCGAATATATCAAAACACTGTGAGCCTAGCTAACCGTCACGACCCGATCAGTCCAGCAACCGCAATCCAAATGGCAGCTTCGCGTCTCCCGGTTGGGGGGAGGAGAGTGTAAAGAGCACAGCGGCTACACAGGACGCGACATGTACAAAGGCGACAGCTAGGGGAAAACTTACACATACGATATCGCAAACATACCAACGAATATAACAAACCTGTGTAGATACTCCAACAATATTTTAAAATTCTAACACATGTATAAAAATAAATTATAGTTTTACTTAGTGTTTATGAAAAATTTCTGATGCAGTCAAATCATGACGGGCGCACACAAATCGGGCTGTGGGCACCATGGCGCCGGTGGGCACAGGGTTGGGAATCGCTGATGTACACAGACTCCTGGTGAGAGGACTAAAATTTACAGAGAACACTGATGATTCACTGTCAGTTCTTTCAGATATTAATGTGAATAAATACAGTCATTTTCACTTGCTGGGCCTGAAAACACTGATAAAGATTATCTCACAGTTAAGAAATACTTTCCAACAAGATTTGTATGAAGCGTCTTTTGATTGAGTGCTACTTCTTTTTCTTGTAGGATGTACTGTTATATTAGGCCACAACATAGGCCACATACAGCCATAACTTGCAACAGTGCTCACTCTTCCTTCTGTGGCTACATCTATGTACATCTTCTGGAACCCAGGCAGTGGGTTACCGTCAACCAAAAATTAGTGTAAACCTAATTTTCACTATAATTTTCAGGTATATGGATGAGTATGTCACCATTTATAAATTTAAAACATCTAGAAAGAATAATTATTCAGGTTTGGAAGGAGAGGATAGTGAAAACAAGTCGAGGATAGTGAAAACAAATCAAGGATAAGGGAGTGTTCAAACTAGTCTTAAAGGATGTCCATATCTACACAGAAGAGATATTGTAGTATAAAAACAAACACAATATATCCAAGTCTATTTATAAGATGTTGGGGATTAGCAGTAGATATTTAGCCATAAAAAAAAATGGTCCCTGCAAAAAAAAAGTTAGTGCGAATTTAAATGCCATGCTAATATTTTGGTTCATTATTTTTTGTCATACTTGTAAAAAAATAACTTTTTAAAAGACAGTAAAAAAACACATCATATTCTATTTTTATATTATGATGCATTATTTTTTTATATTTAGTCATATATTTAAACTTTAGAGAAAGTCTTTATAAATACTTCCAGTGTTCTCTAAGATGGACTCTGTACCTGAGACTATAATTGACATTTAAGTCCATTCACTCTATTTTCTCATTGAGTTAGTATAGACTGGGAACTCATCTTATTCTTTTTTTAATTTAACAGAAATGTATTTCTGTAAGTATTATATTCTAAACTAAACCTAAAATAACACAAATGTTTTTAAATATTAATGAACACCTCATTTAAAAACATAGAAAGTTGTGCTGTAGAGTTGTTTATTTTAATGGCATAATTCATGTATTTATCTTTTTGGTGTAACTTTACACTTTAAACCACAATCTATTATTTTCTTAATTTTTCATTCTACCTTTACTATTTACCATTTTGTTACAAAAGAGGACATTTGAACTGTAGATAAAAAATACTTTCAACTTAAGAACCATTTTTTTCTAGTTTTATTGAGATATACAATGCTGTATAAATTAAAAACAATACAAAACATATTTTAAGTTGCATTTAACCAAGGCAGAGTTTAGGTCAGCCTGTGAAGGAGGAAACAAAGTATCATTCACTCTAATATGTATATCTAGGTGATGGAAATTTTCCAATTCTCAATAAGGACAATTTTATTAGAATGAAACAGTAGAATAGAAGCATTAGAATTTAAATGATAACATAAGCTCTCTCATTTGTAAGGGTTTCTACTTTTATTTGTCCTTTCTAATTTTCTTTTTCTTTCTTTCTTTCTTCCTTTTATTCTTTTTTTTTTTTTTTCTTGAGAGAGGACTCTTAGTAGAGAATAAAAAAACAGCAGGGAGCACAATATTGATACCGTCATTACATTGAAAGGTTTTCTCATTATAGAAGTTCTCTAACTATTATCACTGTTAAAATAATTTTCATTATGTTTATGCCTTTGAAATTTATATTAATAATTTGTGGAGGATCTAAAGATTCATTTGGAACTGGACACAAAAGAATGTTTAATTATTATAGTTGGTAACTCAAGCGTTTTTGTTGTGATGAAAATGGAGCAATTTAGCCCAAGGAAGTGTATCAAAGTTAGAATCCATTATATAACATTCTAGCAATTTAGTAAGAGGAGAGAAGGTGCTATTCAACCACAGCAGGAAATAAAATGTGTCTTCTTTAAATTAGAGGAAGGTGTCATTTATACTCATATAGCATTATGCTAACTATATAAGTATACGAGATTAAATTTAAACTAACCAAGTGTGATGCTTGAGAGAAATGAAATCCTGATTATCTGAATTTACAGAGGATATAAAGTTTATAAAAGACACTAATAGAACTAAATAAGCATCTTTTGTATTCTGTCATTTACTCTTACATGAACAAATTACTGACAAGTCTGTAGAAAACAGAGTCCCTGAAAATAAATTCCTTCACATTTCTCATTCTTGAAACAAATCTACCTTATTTAGTTTACAAAAAAAAATAGTTTAAATTTGTAACATATAAAAATCATCCTATGGGCTGGCTCATTTTTCCTCTTTTAATTTTTACTGTGTTTTTCACGTAAAACAAAAAGAACATAAAATGTTCTTTTCTGAGAAAATAACCTTTTAAGTTATATAAGTCTGATGTATTTAGGTTAATGGCTATGAATATGTGATCAATACAAATTTAAAAATAGATATTTAAAACCATGCTCTTTATTTAGAAACAAAAATTTAGAGATACATATAAGGAAAGATGTTCTTCCAGATGTCCCTGTGGCTTAATTCCAGGCATCCTTAAGTTCATCTTCTCAATAGTGTTGTACTGACTAAACTACTTAAAGTCAAAACCCACATTCTCCAGTTCTCTGGCTCTTTTGTTTCTTTTCTTCTCTTAGTTTACTATTTATGTTTTGTTTTACTATAGTAATTGCTTAATTTATCTATATTTAGTGTCCCATTCCCTAAGAATGTAAGCTTCATGCAGGATGGTTCTTGGTATGTTTTGTTTACTGATGTATTCCAAGCTCAACAGTACTTGGTGTATAGTAGGTATTCATCAAATAGTTTTTGAACCAGTGAATAAAATCAATATAATTTTATACCTACTTGATTGAAAAAAAAAATAGTCTAGCAATATAAGATGTTGGTAAGGATATAGAACATTAGGAGTATCCATTCACTGCTAGAAGCACAATCAATTATGAAGATATTTTATTACAAACCAACAAAATCAATGTGCTTAATTAAACCTGATAACGTAATATTTTTAGCCTTATACTCTTGGGAAATGCTTGCATATGTACAGGAGGTATATGGAATAATATTAATTCAAACCTTGCTGATAAAAAGTGCTCAATAGGGATAGAATAAATAAATAAATGTGTTTTGGGATGTTCATACAAGGGGCAATGAAACAAATGTGTATTAAAGACTGTAAAAAAAAAGTGGAAGAAGATAATTAACACTCATTTCAGCATATGGGGAGTAAGGACCAGGGATATAATGACAAAGGCTGTCTGAAGTTTCACCAAATATGTTCCCCATTTTTTCCCAAAGTAAGTGTAGTCTATAATTCAAATGCTCACAGATAATTCATTGATACTGTTCTATATGTTTGTTCAATGGAATATGTTTTGACTAATAAAAACCTATTGAATTGCTCCATGTACTCTTCAGTCCCTTGTCTGCCAGCCAAATGAAGTATAATTCATTGAAAGATTCCAAGACTTCAGGGGATGAAAGAATACGTAGAGGGAGCCTAGGTTTCTAAACGACTGAGTGTCACAGCAGTGTTTTTTTAATATAGTAGTTAGCCTGTGATGACTTCTTTAGGACAGAACTGAGGGAGGATGAAATCGGGATGGTCATGCATGGGGCTTGTGAGTCATGATACTCTTCTGTTTTTTGGCCTAGAAGTGGGTAAGAGGTTTAAGACTTAATAATTATTCTCTAGAATGTGCTTATTTCTTTTCATGTGTATGCTGTAATTTTCAATAAAAATTTGAATGGTTACGTATAATTTATCTATACACTTATATATGACATCAAACAGTGTTAGTTTTACACAATGTATATTGTCTTCACTGTTTAGCATAACTAAAAATGTAACTATTAATAACATACAATGCTATTTATAAACATTTTATACATGATATGTTTACTGAGGTAAATACCAAAGCCTAATATATAAACTCTGTGCAAATTAATGTACTTGTGTCTTCCTAATATTAGCAACTCCATCTCCATCTTGCTTGTTTGGCTAGGAAAATGTTAGAAAAGAGTAAGGAAATAGTATAATGAGATAATTGAAGGTAGAACATGGCTTTATTTTTTTCAGTATTTTGAAGTACATAGTATAAACAGGTTCATTCATTTTTAATAGTTTGCTCCTATTGCCTTTTTGATAATTACTATAAAAATATTAAAAATTCTTGAAATATTTAAAGAAAAGCACAGTTTTTGAGAATTATAACTGATTTCTACTCTCTTACCATAGGCAAGTCAGTGCTCTTACTTGGTGCTTTTTCTTTTTCTTTTTGCTTTTTATTGGAGAATTTAATGTGCCGTGATATTATTTGGCTTTCACTTGATATGAAAACATTTTTGTATTTTGTGCTTTTATTCTTTCTTTGCTATCTAGGGAAAACATAGTGTATTTGCCACCCAAAATATCACAAGTATAAGTACAAATATTTGTGTTGAAATCACATGCCCGTACTAGTTCTACACTGTTTTATCTCCAGATAGATTTTATCTTCAACCTCAGATTCATAATGTCTTTTTTATGATCATCAAAATAAAAATATTAAATGAAAACGTCCACCTTGCTCTCTGAAAGAGGCCTAGAGATATTACCAGGATCTCTGGAATCCATAGTGTTGCATCTGTCAGAACAGGAAGTGAATGTAGGAAATTGGTTGTTGACATTATAAGAGTGGACAGGGAGGAAACTAAACATTAGCAACAATAGGAAGCCTCCAACTTTCCCATCCATATTCTGCAAGCACTCTCTTATTTATCAAATGGACCTTGAAGCCAATAGACATGGGTGTTGGGAAAGAAATCTGCTTGGGTCAACCTCTTTGGCTTCCTTCCTTCTTGCCTGCCTGCCTATCTGCCTGCCTCACTCCTTCCCTCCCTTCTCTCCCTCCTTCCCTCCTTCCTTCCCTTCTTCCTCCCCCCTCCACCCTTTTTACCTCTCTCCTTTTTCTTTCTTTTGCCTTCATTCTTCTTTATCATTCATAGCAAAATAATTTTATTATTGTCATTTTTATTAACATTATTGTAAACTAAAGAATTCATTTGATATGCTCTCATTTAATACATTTCTGGGTTTTTTAAAACATCTTTTACTATATTCTTAGGCATTATTTTCATATATTGCAATTTATAATTTATATTATGCTCTTTTTAAAATGATTTTGGTGATGGTGGTGGTGGTGGATTTTACCCGAGCACTCCTTTCGAAGTATTAGAGTACTCTTCCTATTTAAAGATATTACTAATTAAAAAAAAAAATTTCTCCACCCTGCCCTCTTTGGGATTGTCTGTGCTTTATGGTTCACTGATCTTTTATTTATTTATTTATTTATTTATTTATTTTTTATGATTAATTTTATTGTTTTTGAAAGAGACTGAGAGAGACAGAGAGAAGGGGGAGGGTCCAGAGAAGTCTCCAGAGTTGTATGTCATCAGTTCTTGACATGGTTTCATTCCACACAGGTGGGTGGGGGCCACGCAGGGCAGGAACTGGGCTGGGGACCTCCCACATGGGAGGCACATCCCCTCGATCTGGGGGCCAAATTGGGGGCTGAAAACCAAACTAGGGGCCTCCTGCATGGGAAGCACACCCCAGTTCAGCATGGCACAGGCAGGGGCCAGGATTTGATCCTCGGTCTCTCAGGCTAAAAAGTGAGTGATTAACCTGCTGAGCTATTCCAGCTTCCCCCAAACTTTTATTCTTGGCACGTTTATGTTAGGCATCCTAGTGGACCATCTCTCATACATTTTTTTCTCTTACTCATCCTGCAAATATGAAGATAAAAGTTTTGATATCTGAAAAAAGAAAAAGTTCTGTTCACTAGTTTTAAATAATTTTTGTAGCTTCTATTTCAATACTCTTTCTCCTTTAAAAGGTAGAGAATATACCACTTTGTGTTATGATAGTGTTTCATCTTTCCTGGAAATAAAAGATCTTACGTAGGTTTATTGAGATGAATTTTAAAAGTCTGAAAGAATCAAGTGTCAGCCATCATAATCAGAAGTGCTTCACCCTTTTGTAAAACATATTTAACCATGGTTAAATCATTTATTGTATGCTAAATAAGGTGGTGTTTCCCATAGTAAACTTTCTCCTACTTCAAACAGTATCACCAAGAGTGGCCCTTTCATTATGTGAGTTTTTGTCTAATACTAGTTTTTGTATCTTATGTATCTTTATTTACCTTGTGTGGGAAAACATATATGTGTGCAAGACACACACATACATACTCACACACTCTATCTATAGGTATCCCATCTATTGTGAGAACATTTCCCTCTAGTTTTTCTCTCATTCTACCACTTTTGTTTTAAAACTTTTCTCTTTTTAATTTCTTCTTCAGTTGTTGCTATTTTTTAATTTAATTTATGCATAGTATTGTATTATAATTGCATATATTATAAAGCCTTTGGTCCTGGAGTCTTCTTTATAACAATTATTAACCTGTCTTGAATAACTGAAAAGATTTAAAGTTAATTTTTTCATATAATCATTTTTCATTTTAGATATAGTTTTATTTTTCTATTTACACTAAATCTTTTTTTTTTTTTTGACACAGAGAGAGATACAGAGACAGAGAGAGAACTGAACTAGGGGAACTCCCCAGTTCAGCATATGGGTCCCCATGGGCAGGGCCGGGATTCTATCCTCGGTCCCTGGCGCTGCAAAGTGAACACTTAACCCGCTGAGCCATCCTGGCTTCCCGGCACTAAATCTTGAGATATTTTCTACCACCATATTTCCAGATATGGGGAAATTAGTTTAATTTTCACCACATCAAAAATTATCTTCATCATTAAAAATAATTATGAATAGGTGATATTATGTTTTATAATGTATCTGTTTGTATTTTAGCTATGTATACATAAATTGAAAATTTGAGCATATTGTATTATATATTTGTTTATATATGTTTATAACATTAAAAATGGATAAAAGATAAGTATTGAAAAATATGTACCAGGCACTCTCTCTTAAAATCCCCTTTTCAGACTTTTCATAGTTTTTAGTAACTTCCAGAGGTATTCTTTATGTAAGCAAATCTTTGCATTGTTTATTTCAAAACAAATGTTAACATGGTAGATTACTATAGTATATAGGATAATGATCCCTCACAGTTGTCCACACCCTAATCCATGGAATCTTGCTATATGATTTATTAAATGGCAAAAGATACTTAGCACGTGGAATGAAGGTTATAGACTATTATATAGGACATTGTCCTAGATTACCTGGGTAGGATCAATGCAATCACATGGACATTTAAAAGTGGAAGACAGAAGAAGAGTCAGAGATGCTTTGGCAGATAGAAGAAGAAGATTAGAGATATGCAAATTAAGGGCATTATTTTTGGAGGCTTTAAAGATGGAGGAAAGTAGCCATGCAGTGACCTTCAAGAGCCAGGAATAACTTTCAGCTAATAGCCAGCAAGGAAACCGGGATCCCTGCAATACAGCCTCCAGCAGCAACCTGGGTTCTGCTAACAAACTCATTAAGGAGAGAACGTATTCTCCCCTAGAGTCTCCAAACA
Organism: Craseonycteris thonglongyai; assembly: GCA_004027555.1. Classification (NCBI taxonomy): domain Eukaryota; kingdom Metazoa; phylum Chordata; class Mammalia; order Chiroptera; family Craseonycteridae; genus Craseonycteris; species Craseonycteris thonglongyai. The sequence continues at coordinate 5,564 of PVKE010042130.1, read as the reverse complement.
GAGACCTGCAATGCCTTGATTTTGGTCCTGTGAGACCCCAAACAAAGGTCCAGCCAAGGTGCCAGATTCTGATCTAAAAGCAAACAACTGATATAATCAATTTGTGTTGTTGTTGTTTTTTTAAGCCATTAAATTTGTGCTGATTTGGTACAATAGCAATAGAACACTAATACAGTTATCCTTTACTGATATCATAACATATCTAGACAATATTCCATCGTGGTTCTTATAGAGTTACTTCAAGCTTTTACTCAAATTTATAGAATCTTAAGGTTTCAACATACCATAATTTATTTAACTAGGCTCCAAAATTTAAATACATAAATAGACTCAGTTATCCTAAATTGTTAAGAGAAACTGCCATCTCACTGTCCTACTCTAAAGGTGGAATTTTACTATTGTTCAGTTTCCTTAATCAGTGAGCCTCACTTAAGGTTGTAAACATATATAATTTTCTTTTCAAGAGTATAACATCTGAAATTTCATGGAAAATTTGCTGCCTTCTTATATAAACTAACAAATGATGGCAGAATTACTAACTAAACCTATGCAATTAAAATTACAGCTATATGTAGTTCAATTAACCTGTTTTCAACCTAAGAAATTTCTTGGTGCTGGGATTGTAAAACTAAGACTTGTATTTCAGCTTAAAGTTTGAAGATAAATTCAAATAGGAATCCCTTCTCATAACAGTTATCTGAAAAAGTTTTATGTAGTCTTTCAAAGTCAGACAGCACTTCTGTCCTATAATTATGATTTAGAGTAGATTCTTAGCTGTCCTGTAACTATTTTGTCCTTTGGATCAGTGTTGCTGGCTCTGAATGTACCTCTAATAAATACTTCTATGCCTATTTCTGTGGCCTTCCAACCTCAATATATCTACTTAGAATTACATCTTTATAATTTTTTAAGAATAATTTTTAATCAAATTTAAAGAGAAGAACTGTGGAATGAAGACTATATGAACTAACATTTCAGAGAAAAAAAGGGCCCTTATAAGTAAAGCTACTATTAGAGGCTACTTTAATCTCTTGCAGCTGAGTATTACCATCAGCAGAGGGAACTATGCTACTGAAAAGAAATATCAGAGATTTTAAAAATTGTGGAAGTGGATGTGACAGATTAGAATGTAGAAGTGGTAGAAGTGCTTCACCACGTGGCAAGAGCACTCAGTGGAGCATTTGTTATATTCTGGGGTGAGAAAGTCATGAATTTAGGAGGCTGGTCTCAGGGGTAGAATGAAATTGTCTATAGTCTCGTGATGCATATATGTAAAATGTAAGCTAGAAGAAATTATTGAAATAAATATACACTAGGTTTCTTTCTGAGATATTTTTTAGATATTAAACACACAATAGAAATAAATTCAAATGCTAAATAATAAATAATTCACAGGTAGAGTTTTCAGAGCGGGAGGGACTGAATTTTAAATGAACCTAGAGTGAGAAGATAGAGCCAAAAAAGCAGAGAAAAATCTTTACTAATTTTGTGCTTAAGTCTTATGTGAAACTTCAACAATGATAAGAGTCTGTACAAAACTTTAAAAAGAACAAACACAGGAATGGATAGAAGCTACAGTTCCTGCTTGAAAAAATAGGACACGCTATATGAAAATAAAAACAATAAAAAATAAGAATTATAGTAATCTCATCAGAAACAATGCAAGCCAAACAGTCATGAAATGATACCTTAAAAAATTTAAAAATTTAATAAATTAAATTTAATACACAGAAACATATCTTTGAAAAATTAGGACAGAAGAGATTTTCAGCCAATACTGACAGAAAATGGTGTCATAAAGTAATAATGTACATATAATAAGAAAAACATACTCTAAGAACATGGAAAAAGAATAAAAAGGAGAAAAAATAGTAATAAACAATTGAAATAAAGTAGATAAATTTTAAATCAACTATATTAATTAATATTTATAATATATTATATGGTATTGAATATGAAACTTAAAAACAGAACTGTGAGATCTGATTTAAAAAGGAAGACCCATGCGTATGCTCTCTTCAATCCATCAACTATGAAGACAAATAAGAGGTTAAAAAAATGAAAAATGATGAACCATCTGATTATTAATTAAGATAGACAAATTGGCTATATTAATATAAGAACAAGTAGACTTCAGAACACCATAGGTGAAGAGACTGTATAGAAGGAATTAATTCATCATTAATACATAATAACCCTAAATGTGTGAATATCTAATAATAGAGCTACAATGTTTATAAAGCAAAAACAAACCAACAAACATGAAAATGAAGAGTATTGGAGAAATGCACAATAATAGTTGAATATTTCAACATTTATTTCTAAGTAGAATAAATCAGAAAATCAGTAAGAATATATAAGATCTGAGCAATATTATCAATCACTTTGACCCAATTGACATATACAAAGCATTCTATCCAATAGGCAGCAGGAAACAATTTTTTTTTTTTAATGCACAAGGAATATTTACTAAACTGAAACATATCCTGAGGCATCAAACAAATGTTAACGTATTTATAAAAATTGAATCACATCAAGTATGTTCTGCATTCAAATTGGAATTTGGCTAAATATCAATGTCAGAGAGATAGGTGAAAATCCCTGAATCTAAGAAAAGAAATAATATACATTTAAATTTGTTCATGTTTCAAAGACAGTTACAATAGAAAGAATAGTATATTTAGAATTTAATAAAAATGAAAACACTGACAATATCAAATGCTGATGAGAATATGGAACAACAGGAACTCTCATTCATCCCTATCGGGAATGCAAAATATCACAATCACTTTGGAAAATAGTTTGGCTATTTCTTACAAAACTAAAAACACACACTCTTACCATATGATCCAGTAAATGTGCTCCTTGGTATTTACTCAAAGGAGCTGAAAACTTGTGCATGGATATTTATAACAGCTTTATTCCTAATTACCTAAAACTTAGAAGCAAACAAATCAACTTTAAGTAGGTGAATGAATAAATAAATTATGAGACTTCCAGTCAATGAACTATTATTCAGCATTAAAAAGAAATGAGTTATCCACAATGAAAAGACATGGTGAATCTTAAATGCATTATTACTAAATAAAGGAAGCTAATTTGAAAAGTCTACATATTGTATAATTCTAATGTCTAATTGTATATGACATTCTGGAAAAGGTTAAACTACGGAGACTATAAAAAAGACCAATGGTTGAGAGGGATGAGGATGAGCGGGGAAAATACCGTAAGCAGAGAACAGAAGATTTTTCAGGTAGTAAAAATACTCTGTATAATATTGTATTGATGAATACATATCATTACAAGTTTGTTTAAATCCGTAGAACATACATCACCAAGAGTAAATTATAATGAAAACTATGAACTTGAGGTAATTATGATGTGTCAAACAATCTAGGTTTATCAGTTGTAACAAATGTAATCACTAGTGTGGGATCTCAATAATGGGCAAGAATGTGAATGTGAGGACAGAGGATTTATGGGCAATCTCTGTACCTTCACCTCAACTTTTCTATGACTCTAAAAATGCTGTAAAAATATAAATATTTTAATATAACTAGTGTATTTAACCAGAAAAAGGATGAAGACGTTTAATATCGATATATCTCTGAAATAATACCGATGACAGTGCTTTTCGCTACTTTTGAGAAAGAAGAATAAAAGTGCCCATTTTATTTTCTTTTATTTTATTTTTTGACAGAGAGAGACAGAGGGAAGGGGGAGGGCCCAGAGCAGTCTCCATAGTTGACAGCATTAGTTTTCCATATAGTTTCACTCCACAGGTGGGCGTGGGCTGCACAGGGTAGGAACTGGGCCAGAAGCCTCCGCATAGGTCCCGGCAAGAACTGAACTGGGGCACACCCCAGTTCAGCATGTGAGTCCGCTTAGTACTTAACGCACTGAGCCATCCCTGCTTCCTAAAAGTGCCCATTTTAAAATGAAAAGAGTTTTAAAATTTTTATACTGTCTATTGTTATTTACATTCTTGTATTTCTACAAAGTTTGTATCATTTAGTTGTGTGGTCTCTACCATTTATAAGCTAATTTTCTTCATGTTGCCTCATGATTTAATTAAATTTGAGTACCTATAATGTTATTGAGATATTACTAGTCTCAACTTTCCTAATATAGCTGGCTAAAAAAGAAAAGAGTACTTTTATAGTTAATATGTATACAATGATGATTTTTGCCTATTATGAGACTTTTTAGTGTACTAACGACTGACTAAAATCTCAGGAGGTACTTTATTCACTATCATTAATCAAATTTGGATTTAAGAGAAAGTGATGGATGATAATTTAAGAATTCTGTTTTCCTAGGAAGTGGTGTAATCAAATCCTGGGCTGCTGCTTCTTTCTTCAGGTTAAATTTGAATTTGTAATATTGATTTTGAATATTGCAGAAATCAAGTATCTCCTGACTATATTTTAATTAACTTTGATAAACATTTGGGAAGTTCTTACACTCTGTTAAACCCCTTTGTTTTTTAAGAAAAAAACAAATTTATTGAAGTGACATTGGTTTAAATGTCTAGAATTTTCAGGTTTCAATTAATAGGGTCACAGAACTCACAGAGTATAGGAGAAAAAGAACTGTCTTGAGTATGTTAGGATGTGTTTGAATTGATGAGGAACAAGTTCAATGGCGTGATTCTACAAGTTTTCTGCTATCAATTGCCTTCTTGTTAACTAGTTTTATAGAATACTAAGCTGCTTGTACAATTAAAAATTGTTCTCCTTTCTTACTATTTATAATCTAATTTAGGAGCTAGTTTTCTAGGGTTACTACCTGGCTCTCCACAAATCGTATTCTAATTGGAGGAATCCGTACCCCATGATTTAATTTGAACTGTGATAATAGCTTAACAGTAAAATCATCAGGTTACCAGAAAAAAAAGAATATTACAGACAATTGTATTTTGTTTCTACCAAACTTTTAAAATGAAGATAAGCTAAATGTAATAAATTTGATTTAATAATTTTGTTTTATTCATTATCTACTTCCAAAATTAGATCCAGAAACAGAAATTTCTATTATAGTTTGAACTGTAATGAAAGCTGATCTTTCAGCTTGGTGAAACTAATGGCAAACATACTAAGACCTTTGAAGCTCTTCTTATGATTTTAGTAGAATAATTAGTGATTTTATAATTATAGTCATAGCAGGTCAATTATACTATTCATCTATTACTGTGTTTGGATTATCCCATTGTTCTGATCAAAGTAGAGTAAATGATTGGTTAACTAAGTTTATGCAAAATAGTGATGGTTTGAAACAAGAGAGATATGACTAAATTAGGTGAAGACATATATTACTTTGCAATGACACTTTTTTCTTTGCAATTATTATATGCTCCTCTCCCTTGAATATTAACTGTCCCATAAATTTGAATTTTTCTTCTTATGTGCCTTGAGAGAATGTGTTCCCAATTTGCCTTCATGTAATAAAAAATTTGGCTTTGTGTTTAGGTACTAAGTCTGTATTTTGGTATGCTGCTAAAAGATCTTCACCAAGATTTCCTGTTACATATGTCTCTTCTTTTAAAGTTATTTTTTATTTTTATG
>PVKE010042129.1:0-13875 GCA_004027555.1 Craseonycteris thonglongyai | reverse complement strand
TTTATTGTTTTTTGACAGAGAGACAGACAGAGAGAGACAGATGGAAGAGGGAGGGCCCAGAGTAGTCTCCATAGTTGACAGCATTCGTTTTCCATGTAGTTTCACTCCACAGGTGGGTACAGGGCTGCACAGGGTAGGAACTGGGCCGGGAGCCTCCCGCATAGGCCCCGGCAAGAACTGAACTGGGGGCACACCCCAGTTCAGCATATGGGTCCGCCTGGGCCAGGGCCAGGATTCTATCCTCAGGCTCTGGGGCTGCAAAGCGAGTGCTTAACCCACTGAGCCATCCCAGCTTCCCCAATATATTTTTTTTCAATACCATTTACACTAGCCATTTTAGAATATCAAATATCTAAAAATAAGTTTATCAAAGTATGAGTCAGATCTCTATGGAGAAAATTACCCAAAATATTGAGTAATATTACAGAAAAACTCATAAATGGAGAGATATATTATATTCCTGTATTCAAAATCACAATATTGTAAGACTCCCCAGAATGACTAGTAAATTTAATTTGGTCCCAATCAAAATCCCAGAAGGCTTTCTTTTTATACTACTTGACAAACTGACTAAGATCTATATGAAAATGCAAAGAGTAAATATAATTTACTTGGTTATAACCAAGACACTTTTGAGAAAGAAAAACAAAGTGAGGGAAGAGAACTTACTCTACTGAATATCAAGATTTACTATAAAGCTCTAGTAATTGAAACAGTGTACCGTTGGTATAAGGTTAGTCAAACCAGTAGAACAGAACAGTTGGCTCATAAACAGACCAATGCACCTACAGACATTGAATTTGTGACAAAGGTGGCACCGTAGAACAGTGAGGAAGGGCAGCCTTCAGTAAATGGTGCTGAAAAATTAGAAATCCCACTAGAAAAGTTACATTAAACATCCAACTTTACACCACACATACAAGTCAATTGTAGGTGCAGTAAGTTCTAAATTTCTTTGCGAAAGACAAACACATAAAGCTTTTAGAGGGAAAAATAAAAAACAAAGGAGAATATGTCTTCATGACCTCAGGTTAGAGAAAGATTTATTACATGGGACAGAAGAAGTACTAACCATGGAAGGGAAAACATGATACATTTTAATATATAAAATTAAGAATTTCTATTCATCAGAAACAACCCTATGAGAATGAAAAAACAAGCCTACTGAGTAGAATATATTGGTGACATGTATACCTAAAAAGTGTTTATATACTGAGCCTGTGTAAACTGATTAGAAATATGTCAGAACAATCCATTTTAAAATGAACAAAAAATTTAAATAGATATTTCACAAAAGTAGAAATCCCAAATGATCAATAAAAATGTGAAAATATTCTTAACCTTTTTTTAATCAAGGGAGTATAAATTTAAATTACACTGAAAGATTATTATACACTCGTAAAATAAGTTAAAAATTTTAATTGTGACAATACCAAGTAATGAGAAATATGCAGCAATAGAAGCTCATATACTGCTGGTGGGAATGTAAATTTGTACAACTTATTTGGAAAACAGTGGATATTATCAAATAAAGGTAAAGACGCACATACACTGTGATTCTCAGATTTTACTGGAATGTACACACTCAACAAAAATACCAAAATGTACTTATAGGCAACAGGATATAGCTATAAGAAAGTTTATGAACATTGCTCATAAAAACCAAAAATTGGAAACAACTGAAATGTTCATAAATTTTTAAATACATTAAATATCTCCATTATATTCTTAGAATGGGATAATGTATAGCAATGAAAATGAATGAACTCCACACAACAAGAGCTCCACACAACAAGAATAAGTCTTAGGAACATAACACCGAACAAAAAAAAAAGCTAGATACAAAAGATTACCTAATATGATTACATTTATACAAAATTCAGAAAAATCAAAACTTACCTATTTTGTTTAGGGATTCATATTTAAGATAAGGTGACCAGACGTCCCGCTTTTGGCGGGACAGTCTCGATTTTTAACAATTTGTCCCGTGTCCCGCGGCGTTTTAAAAAAGTCCCGATTTTGGGAAAGAATGCACGACAAGCTAGGGAACGGCGGGAGATAGACCCAATTTTCAATCAAGAACCCCCTCCCCCCCGGTCAATGGTGTCCCACTTTACCAATGTTAAAATCTGGTCACCTTAATTCAAGAGGTAAAAATATAAATAAGATGGCACAAAAAAATTAGGATAGTAGTAACCTCTCAGGCAGAGGAGGGAGGATATAATTGGGAAGGGACTTGTGGAATACTCCTAATGTTCTATTTTGTGACATGAGCAATTTGTCACACAACTGTTAAGGATTGAATTGTGTCCTTCCAAAATTCATCGATTACAGGGGAAGCCGGGATGGCTCGGTGGGTTAAGCGCTCACTTTGCAGAGCTGGGGACCAGGGATCGAATCCCGGCCTCAGCCTGTGCGGACCCATATGCTGAACTGGGGAGTTCCCCCAGTTCAGTTCTCTCTGTCTCTGTATCTCTCTCTCTCTCTCTCTCTCTCTCTCTCTCTGTGTCTCTCTCTGTCAAAAACTATAAAAAATAAAAATAAATAAACATAAAAGAATTAAAAAAAAAATTTATCGATTGAAACCTTCAACCCTCCATGTGACTGTATTGAAGAAGAGACCTTTAAGGAAGTATGACAGTTAAATGAGGTCACAGGGACAGAGCCAGGACCCAGTAGAACTGGTACCCTTATAAGAAGAGGAATGGACTCCAGACCTGTCTCTAACATGTGAGAACAGAGCAAGAACCTGGCTTTTCACAGGTCAGGAAGAGGGCCTTCACTAGAACCCACCATACTGATGCCCTGATCTCTGACTTCCAGCCTGTAGAACTGTGAGGAAGTAAATGTTTGTTCTTACCCACTCAATCTATGATATTTTGTTGGGCAGCCCAAGCTGACTAATGCACAAGTGTCATTTTCAACTAATTTCTGCTTCATGTGTATTTTATTGTGCCTGTTACATATCATAAAAAGCTTAAAGTAAATAATTAAGACAATAAATGCCCACTGCATAAGATGCAGAATACTGAAAAATATAAATCATAAGATAGTAACTAGGTAGAGAGGTAATTGGTATTAGCATTTAGCTTATTGTCCTTCTGTCTCTCTTTCATAGACATAGACAGACATAGGCATATTCATAGACATAGATGTAGACTTAGACCTAGATGGACGTAGACATAGATATAAAATGGCTGAGTTCATATAGCATGTAAAATTTCTATATTTCTTTTGAATTTTTTTATTGTTAAATTTATTGGAGTGACATTGGTTGGTAACAATTAGTTTCCAGATGCACAAATCTACATTATATCACCTATGTATTGCATTATGTGCTCACCACCTAGAATCAGCTCTCCTTCCATCACCATTCTTTTGAATTTTTAATGCAAACCATTTTCTCTCAAAAGGAAGAGGTAAACATGGAAGACAGAACGCATACGTTTTACTCTAACCCTCTCAAAATGCTAATAAGATAACAGCATGGATTAGTATAAATATCTAAGACCAAAGAGAAGTAGAAAGAGAAGCACAGGGACAGAAGATATCAAAACTGTCTCAGAAGACCGAAAGTGGTGAAAGACTTAGCAGATCAGAACTGGTTAAATTGCAGTGCCTGCAACATAAAAATGACTATTAAGGCCTTTGAATCCCTAAAGCTCCAAAGGCTCTACAAATCTTGACATGGCACAAATAGCCAAAACTGGGAGTAGAAAGAGGGAGGGACTTGGGGCAGGGAATGTTCTCTTACTGTTGCTTCTATAATCACAAGAAGTTAGAGTATTCTTTAAATTTGATAAATCAAGAAATAGAAAATCATTATATTTAACTGTACAAAGGTAAGCAGGAAAAACTATTATTAAATACAATCAGGTGATGAATAAAATAGAGGGGAAAGAAAAGAGAATTACCAAGTAGAAATGAGAGAGATTATTTAAAGAGACAGCCTACCAAAGGCAGTGCATTATGTAGTTTTAAACATAATTATAAATTTATACTTATAAAGGCAACTGCTACCAGAACTAAAATGAAAATTGTACTAAATTCAGAATCATACTCAGAAATTAAAGCAAATAAAACATACCAGGCAATGAAATATTAAAAAAAAACTATTAAATAGATAACATATAGTAATATAAGCAAACTAAGTTAAACAAATCTATCATGTCAATAAATATAAATGGATTTGACTCATCTGTTTAAAGATGTGTATCTATTCATATATACCGAAGTAATACCCAACTTCATATTGAATAAAAATATACTGCTCAAGATGATATAGAAATGTCAAAATTGAAGAATGGACACAGATATAAGCAAAAAAACCCCAAACAAACAGAGAGCAGGAGGTATGATCTTAATACCAGAGAAGATGGAATGTAGGCCAAAAATCATTAAACTAGATAAGGGTGGCACTTTATAATACAAAATAATCCATAACAGTAATGTATGTCTTTGCAACAGAGGTTTTGAGCATGCGATTCTATAATATATCATCTGTATGCTGCATTGTGTGTTCACCACCCAAAGTCAAGTCTCCTTCCACCACCATAAATGTGACCCCCTTTCCCTTCTTCTGTCACCTCCCGACCCCTCTCTCCCTCTGGCAACCACCGTCATGTTGTCTGTCCACCCATATCTTTCTACACATAATTTAGGTAAATGTGACGGACGCATTTCTAAAAGTAGAAATGCTGGATAAAAGGGAGGTGCAATTCTAATTTTTGAGATATTGCCAAGTTGTTTTCCAAAGTTGTACTGATTCCTATTTCCTCCCATTATTTTTTCATTCTCTTTATTTTTTTATTTCTTATTTTTATTAATTGTTGAATGTATTGGGGTGACGTTGGTTGGGAAACATTACATAGGTTCCAGGTATATAATTCTCCATGACATCATCTGTGTATTGCATTATGTGCTCACCACCCAGAGTCAGTTCTCCCTCCACCACCATGTATGTGATGCCTCTCCCTTCGCTTCCATCTCCCTCCCCCTCACTCCTGTTATTAAATCCATTCTTTATTTGATTTTGTATTAACTAAATTGTTGACACAATTTTCTCTATATATACACTTTGAAAAGATACAAAAGACAAAAATATGCCTATCTGGTCCTACTTCTAGAAATTTCTGTGACAGGTGTCGGATGTTCAGCATCTGCAGCCTCATGAAAATGATCAGACTATGGACTTTTTTTCCAAGTGCAAACTGATAACAGCCTTTGGTGCTTTACCGTGTTGCTGAGAGCCCGAAGGACAAAAGTCAAAGTCCTTAGGACAGACTGGAGCCGCAAAGATCATGCTGTGTATTTGGGGTAGAAATTAAATCATATCCAGTGAGGAATCAGAAGCCAATTCTGTCACTCTGGTTTTTTGTTTGTTTGTTTGTTTGTTTTTCTTTTCTTTTTTTTCTTTTCTCTTTTTAGGGAAGGAGGGAAAGACAGGGTGGGGGAGTAGACAGACAGACAGTGAGAGAATGGGAGGGAGATAGACAGGGAGAGAGGAGAGAGGGGGACAGAAGAGAGGAAAAGAAGCGAAAGAGAGAGAGAGAGAGAGAGAGAGGGGAGGGGGGAGGGAGGGGGAGAGGGAGACTGTCACTGTTCTTGATTCAGCCTTTTGAACACAAGTGGTTCCCATTCCTATCTCCCCTCCCTGACATTATAGGTCCCTGAAATGTTAACAATGTTAACGTATCACTGTTACCTGCTGATAAAGGTGGCTGCCTGCTCTGCCTGCCTTCCTTGTGCTCAGAAAGAAACTAGAGACTCACTGGAGCCAAAGTGGAGATGAATACATGAATATATCACATCAGGCCCCAGGAGGAAATGAACGTGCAGGAGGTTGCAAAAGTGTTAACAGCGACCAGAGTGGAACTGTCCTTCCCCCTGAATTCACACAGTGCTATTGAAGGGGCTCTTGATGGCCCTAGCATACCTACCACTAACCATACCAAAAATTTGGAGAAACACTTGACAAAATGCAGCAATTTGGTTATAGGAAAAAGGACAATGGAGAGATAAATGTTTTCTCACCTGGAACAGAACACATGACAGGCAGCTATGGCTAGCAGGGGAATGGGTACCTGGCACTGCATGCGTAATGTTTTGTATCTTTGCAAATTTATATGACTGATTCCATAGTGTATGACTACATTAGCTGATGCTTTTTAAAAATCATTATGGTGTTTTTGTGATTTGTCTAAATGGATACATGTAGACTTATTTCATCCATTTTTACTGCTATTTAATATTCCATAAAGAAAGTCTCCTGTATTTTCTTCTGAAGGCCATAATATTTTTTTCTGCATTTAGATATTTCATCCTCCTAGAGTTGTGTGCGTGTGTGCTCGTGCATGAGATAAGCTTCTAATATTTCCCAATTTTTCTGACACAATTTTTAATAGATCGTCATTTCCCAAGTGATTCTTTTTTTTTTTTTTTAAGATTTATTTTCATTGTTTTTGACAGAGAGAGAGACAGAGAGGAGGGAGAGGGCGCAGAGCAGTCTCCATAGTTGACAGCATTAGTTTTCCATATAGTTTCACTCCACAGGTGGGCACAGGGCTGTGCAGGGCAGGAACCGGGCCGGGAGCCTCCCACATAGGCCCCGGCAAGAACTGAACTGGGGGCACACCCCAGCTCAGCATATGGGTCCGCATGGGCTGGGCCCAGGATTCAATTCTTGGGCTCTGGGGCTGCAAAGCGAGCGCTCAACCTGCTGAGCCATCCCAGCTTCCTCCAAGTGACTCTTTATACCACCTCTGTCATGTACCAGATAGATCCCCGTGCATACTCGTCTATTTCCTCCAGTAATTTGTCACTTCCTTAGTCAACACCACACCAGCCTAAATGCTTCATAAGAAGATTTAACCTGGTTGATCATAGCATCCCTCCTTCTCTGTCTATTTGAAAACTACCTAGGTTCTTCTCGTTGCTCTACTTCTCCATACAACTTTGAAGGCCAGATTTTTAAGCTTTTTTTACAACTCTATTGAAACTTTGATTGTAGATGCTTTGAATTTATTTATTACCTCAGGAAAAACAGCCACATTTATAATATCAAGCCTTCTCACACATCAGCATGGTATATCTTCCAGTGTATGTATGCCTTCTTTTATATTTTTCCATAATATTTTATAATGTCTTATGTAAAGTTCTTACATGTCTTATCCCTAGATTATCATTTTGGTTGTCTTTTTGAATATTTATTTTTATTGCTAAAATATATTAAAGTCATTAATTTCTCTATATAGGTTTTGCATCCAGCGACCTTCCTGAACTCTTTAATAAGTTACAACACTTCTCTAAAGAGTCTCTTGGGTTTTCTATGTAAACAATTATATTGTCTGCAAATGATGACGAACTTGTTTCTTCCTTTATGATTCTTTTTAAGATTTATTTTACTGTTTTTGAGAGAAACAGAGACAGAGAGAAAGGGAGGGCCCAGAGCAGTCTCCACAGTCATATATCATTAGTTGTGACATAGTTTCATTCCACACAGGTGGACGTGGGGCCATGTGGGGCAGGAACTGAACCGGGGGCCTCCCACACGGGAAGCGAGCCCCAGTTCAGCATGTGTGTCCACACGGCTGGAGCTGGGACTTGATCCCCAGACCTCAAGGCTACAAGGCAAGCGCCCCAACCTGTTGAGCTATCCCGGCAGCCCCCTCTATGGTTCTTACGCTGCTCACTTACTTTTACTGTCTTATTGAACTGGCCAGGACCTTCAGCACAATGCTGAAGCTATAAGAGTGGGCATTTTTCCTTTTCTCTTGATTTTAAAGAATAAACTTCCAATATGTCTCTTATCATGATGACAGTGGGATTCCCATAGTTGCCCTTCATCAAGTTATGGAGATTGTCTTTCCAATTCTGCTAAGAGTTTCATAATGAATAAAGTTGTTTTTAAAGCAATGTTTCTATACCAAGATTATCATATAGTCTTTCATGTATTAATATAGTAGGTTATATTAATACATTTGCTAATATATTTTTAATAATTCTAACTTGATCATTGCTTGATTCAGTTTGCCAGTATTTCAACAGATCTACCTTGGTAAATTGAGGGTGACATAATCCTGCCTCATAAATTGTAGTTTTAGGTCATTTTTCCATCTCACTGCCTCACTGACCTTCTGTCTTATCCCTGAAAATTCAAATTCTGCTCATTGAGTTTTATAGGACAGTTCAGTTTTCTTCATCCCTTATAATATTTCTCAATAAGTGATCTGAGGTTCTCTATTGGTCACTAGAAGCCACTCAGTAGCCTCCAAAGCATTTAATAGATTCAGAAGAATAAGCAATGCAATCATTTTATGCACAGATAAATTAAAAGTCTGAAATGTAAGATTAATCATAATTTTTATATTATATTATATTTTTTATTGTTAAATTTATTGGGGTGACATTGATTGATATCAATTACATTATTTCCAGGTATACAATTCTACATTACATCGTCTACACGTTGCATTATGTGCTCACTACCCAGAATCAGCTCACTTTCCATCACCGTGTGTTTGATTTCCCCTCCCTACTCCCCCCACCCATCTCTCCCACCCACTTCCCCCCCCAAACTGTTGACTGTGTCCATGAGTCTTTGTTTCTTTGTTGCTTTCAGTATTATATTCCACCTATAAGTGAGGTCATATGTTTCTTGATTCTTTCATTCTGACTTATTTCACTTAATAAGATGTTTTCAAGGTCCGTCCATGTTGTCACAAATTGCTATATTTCATCTTTTCTTATAATTTTCATATTATAGAATGTATGATTTATTTTTTTTTAATGTTCTTAAAAGCAGTGTATTCAAGGACAAAAACCTAGTTCATACCGGTTAACATGGAGTAGTTCATCTTCTTTTAAGTTTTACTTTTATTGTTTTTTAACAGAGAGAGACAGAGAGAAGGGGGAGGGCCCAGAGCAGTCTCCATAGTTGACATTAGTTTTCCTTATAGTTTCACTCCACAGGTACGCGCGGGGCTGCACAGGGCAGGAACTGGGCTGGGAGTCTCCCGCGTAGGCCCCAGCAAGAACAGAACTGGGGGCACACCCCAGTTCAGCATATGGGTCCACATGGGCTGGAGCCGGGATTTGATCCTTGGGCTCCGGGGCTGCAAAGTGAGCACTTAACTCACTGAGCCATCCCAGCTTCCCTGGAGTAGTGCATCTGAAATAATGTGTTTTATTGTCATCTGACAGTTATTATTTACACATGTTAAACCTGTACTTGTCACTGTTGTTGTTGCATTATATAATATTACAATTCAAAAATGAATCAGCATTTCAAAAGTGGCTTGCAGAAATACAATACTAGTGATGAAAATAGAAAAATAAATCTTGCAATATGAAATAAGGTTATAAACATAAGCAATGAATGAACTCTGCCATAATTATAAAGCTTGAATCTGTATGTCATGAGACAGGTGGACAATACATGTGGGTAATATCACAAAGGCAGGTAAAAAGTAAATAAGAAAACAGAGAGCTTGGCAATGAAAAATTATAAGTACATTTTATTGGATCAATGATGTTTTTGTCCTCGTACACAGTTTATTAGCTGCTAACACTTTTATGAAACAATAATATAAAGCTACCAGAACTTCCATATTATTTTCCAATAAAGCATATCAACCTCATGAAAACTAGAGAAATCAATTGACTTTCTCTAGTACAAACAAAAAAATAAAACTTTTCCAGTACCAAATTGTCAAAACTTGCTGTTAATGGTTGAAAAGAAGTGAAAACTATAGAGTATCATTTGCCTTTGTAGCAAAGAAAAAAAAAATTATGCTCTTGCTGGTAAGATATGAAACCATCTTCAAAATCAATAATAAATATTGTACTTGGAAAGAAAGCAACAAATAATTGTTGGAATTTTTTTTATCAGAACCATTAGATTTCTTATAATGTCATGACCATTTAAAATCCATGACTATTATGTCTGTAAACAGACATTTTACTTTATAGTTTAATAAACCTGTGATACATCAGTTGTCAATATATATTCACCGTAGATGTGAGAAGTGCTTAACGTTTTGTCCTATTTATCATAAAGCTAATTTTCAGAGGTTTCTGGTTTAATTGAAGATTAATTTTTAAACTATGAAGTCAACTTTAAAAGGTATGTTGTACATGAATATTCATAGCAGCATTATTCACAATATTCAAAAGGTAGAAGAAACAACACAAAGTTCTATCAACAGAAGAATGAATAAACAAGTGTGGCATATACATACACAATGGAATACTATTCAGCCTTAAAAATGAACGAGATTCTGATATGTGCTACCATACAGATGAACCTTTAAAACATTACAGGGCAAGCTGGGATGGTTCAGCATGTTAAGCGCTCACTTTGAAGCCCCGGGGACTGAGGATCGAATCCCAGCCCTGCCCATGCAGACCCACATGCTGAACTGGGGTGTGCCCCGAGTTCAGTTCTTGCCGGGACCTATGTGGGAAGTTCCTGGCCCAGTTCCTGCCCTGCGCAGCCCTGTGCCCACCTGTGGAGTGAAACTATATGGAAAACTAATGTCAACTATGGAGACTGCTCTGGGCCCTCTCCCTTCTCTCTGTCTCTGTTTCTCTCTGTCAAAAATCAATAAAATAAATCTTAAAAAAAACCCCAACATTACACTAAATTAAATAAGCCAGACACACACACAAGTTGTATGATTGCACTCATTTGAGGTACCTAGACTAGGCAAATTTATGGAGACAGAAAGTAGAATAAAGGTTGCCAGGGAAAAGAGGTAGGAAGAATGGGGAGTCATTTAGTGAAGAGAGTAGAAAGTTTCCATTTGGATTAATGCAAAAGTTCTACATGTGGATAGTGGTGATGGTTGCACAACACTGTGTCTGTACTTAAGGCCACCACATATATTCTTAAAAATGGTTCAAGTAGTAAATTTTATGTTATGTATATATTAACACAATGTAAAAAACAAACAAACATTGAATTGGTGTTAAGAAGCTCTGGCAACATAACCAGCAAGAAAAGATGTCGCTATTCCAATGAAAGGCGTTGTTCCCAATCACAGAACATGTCTCATGCATGGGGAGCGGTGGGGTGGAGGTCCACGATCCTGATGAGGGACACAGTGCAAACTGTGACGACAAACTGACTTTGGCCACTTAGTATATGTCTCCTCAGCCTACAGGGTGGAAATGAAAAGTGAGTACAAGATGCTATTCGCCCACACCAAATTGCTCTGGCTGGCAAAACAGCCCAAACAAACAAACAAACAACAACAACAAAAATAGTTTATGCTATTTTAAAGATTTATTTTTATTGTTTTTGACAGAGAGAGAGAGAGAGAGATACAGAGACAGAGCGAAGGGGGAGGGCCCAGAACAGTCTCCATAGTTGCACATCATCGGTCTTTCCACATAGTTTCATTCCACAGGTGGGAGGAGCTGCACAGGACAGGAACTGGGCTGGGGTCTCACCCCGGTGAGAACTGAACTGGGGGAGCTCCCAGTTCAGCATATGGGTCCGCATGGGCCAGGGACAGGATTCGATCCTCGGTCCCTGGGGCTGCAAAGTGAATGCTCATCCCACTGAGCCATCCCGGCATCCCCATTATGCTATTTTAAAATAAGAAATGAAACATTTTTTTTAAGTTACCATTTCTGTGAATAACCATACTGTGTCTCAGTAATACATTTAGGATTTTGAAGAGCATGGATCTTTGACTTCAGGGCTTAAATATCAGGATTTTAAAATGATTAGACAGACATCAGAATTTCTTAAATTGAACAGTGGTGCAAATGGCTCAATGGCAGAGAGTTTGACTTCTCCCAATACCTATTGATTTTCTTCATTCATCAGAAAAAAACACTTCGGATATTTTGCATCTTACAAATCACATCCAAATGCTGCAACTGAACATGAAGAACTATCTTACAAGCCAAATGCTACCAGAGAGAGAGGATGTAGTTCCGTCAGCTGCTGTCACCCAAGTTAAGACCTTGAACCAGGGAAACCAGGATGACTCGGTGGGTTGAGTGCTCAGTTTGCAGCCCCGGGTACCATGGATTGAATCCTGGCCCCGGCCTGTGCGGACCCATATTGGACCCAGGGTGTGCTTCCTATGCAGGAGGCCGCCAATTCAGCCTCTGACTTGAGGGTTGGTGCCTCCCATATAGAAGCCCCCCAGCTCTGATCCCACCCTGTGCAGCTCCCAACCACCTGTGTGGAATGGAACCATGTCGAAAACTGATGGTGTTCGACTATGGAGACTGCTCTGGGCCCTCCCCCTTCTCTCTGTCTGTCTCTCTCTCTCTCTGAGTGTCTCTCTCTGTCAAAAACAATGAAAATAAATCTTTAAGGTCTTGAACCTTCTAGCCTTCAAGGCTGCTAGGCTGGGGCACTTGGCTTCCACGAGACACTAAAAACAATCTTTAGAGAGAACTCTCTCCATAATGTCTGGGTCTGTGTTTGATCTGAAAAGCCAGAACTATCTGCTTCCCAACAACCTATAATTCTGTACTCCGTTTTCCTAAGTTATAAAACACCAAGGGTGTGTGTGTTGGGAGGAGGGGCGGGGGGAGAGTGGGGAAAGCAACAAACTATGGAAGTAGACAGCTCAAGCAGCTATCCATCCAGATAGAGATTTCTTCATGAATAATATTTTAGATACTTTCTCCTCTCACAGATAGGAAGGACCGTGACTGCTACTCACGGTTTAATTTGATTTTCACTTTTATTTACGATATACAGGTTTATGGTTTCAAAGTTCACATAGTACTATATTTTAACAAATATAGCAATTTCTCGTTTCTCATCTCACCCCTAATCCCGTATTTCCAGAAGTAAACAGTGTCCTTCTTTTTTTTTTACTTCTTTCTTCTGAAACCTCCCTATGTCTAATAATATATTCAAGCTACTATTTTTTATTTTTCCATTTTTGGTATGATCTATTAGCTTTCTGTTATGGAAAAAAAAAAGAAAAGAATTAGTTTCACATACACACACTCATTTCCTCTTGCACTCGTCTTCCCATTTGTTGCATCAACATTTTGGTCAGATAATTATGTACATTGTCTGGCTGTGCATATGTTTATATCATAGTATTGCTAAGCAAATACCGTTCCCAGCCATGGCACACGGTGTACTTGGGCTACACTTCCTTTGTGAGCAGTATTTGCTTTCTCACTAGTTAATAAGGATTTCACTTCTTCATTTGCTCAGTGTTCTATATGTCTACCACTCGTTTGTTCCCAAACTCTTCCTGAGATGTTTAATTATTGCTTGAATTTATTCAAGTATATCAGGCTATCCACCAGTTTCAGATTTTCTTGAGGAAATCACCCTTGAAGTCCTTTATCTCCTGTTTCAATTTGGCCCAGATATTCCCTACGCCCAATTCACAGCACTTTTCTAGAAACTTTTCCTTCTCCATCCTCTTCTGGATTCCATTTGTCTCTCCCCTGAATCCCATACCTTCCTCTTTATTGGTTATTTCCTTGTTTTGGTGGAGCGCATCCTCTAGTAACCTTCTCAGAAGGGTAGATGGAAAGTACATTTTTTTGAAATTTCACATATCTGTAATTGTTTTTATGCAACCCTCATCTTTTTCTTTTTTTAGTTTTTTAGTTTTTTATTTTATTTTAATATTATTATATTTTATTGTTAAATTTAATGGGGTGACATTGGTTGGTAACAATCAGACAGTTTCCCAATGTACAACTCCACATCACATCACCCATGCATCACGTTATGTGCCCAGCTCCCAGAATCAGGTCCCCCTCCAACCCATATATCTGGTGCCCACTCCCCTCTCCCCACACAACTCTCCCTCCCCCCTCCTCCCTCCTCTCCAGGTAAACACCAAACCATTGAGTGTGTCCATAATGCTGGTGCCCTCTCCC
>PVKE010042128.1:0-13877 GCA_004027555.1 Craseonycteris thonglongyai | reverse complement strand
GGAGGGCACCAGCATTATGGACACACTCAATGGTTTGGTGGTTACCAGGATAGGGGGGAGGAGCGGGGGGACAGTTGTAGGGGGAGGTGGGAGTGGGCACTAGATATAAGGTGATGGAAGGGGAACTGATACTGAGTGATGGGCACATAATACGATGCATGAATGATGTGAGGTAGACTTGTACATCTGTAAACTGTCTAATTGTTACCAACCAATGTAACCTCATCAAATTTAACAATAAATTAAAAAAAAAAAAAGAAAAATATTAAAAAAAAAAAATAGTATATTGGCTTTCTAAATAACTGTGACAGCAAATTAATAACTGACCAAGAAAAATAGGATTACAAATCAAAAAATTAAAACTTAGAAACTTTTAATCAGTATTATACATATAAGTTCATTAAAATATTATGAGTTTGGAGTAGCAAAAAATCGGAAAAGTGAATGCTCATCAATAGGAAAATGAATGAGTAAATTGAGACATTCATGTCATGAAATATTAAAATATCTAATATCAAACAATAAATTACAGCTACATCAGTTGGCTTTGAGAGGTTTCTATGGCATATTATTGAGCAAAAATATATATATATAAAATTATATATATATATATATCAAATGAATTATATATATATATATATATATATATATATATATCAAATGAAAAGTTTATTACCCCACATGCTCATATGTATGCACCTACTCAGATTACAATATGTGATTATATACAAGCATTTATGTATCTGTATAGACACATGTATACAGAAGACCTATACCTGGCAGTTAATAATACTTCCTTTATTTAAGGAAGAGATCATTGGTGAGGGTGAAAGTAACTTTTTTGAAGGTACACAATAAAACAGCATTTATTACATTCCATCCCAGATAAAATTATCTGTACTTCAATGGTGTGTGTGCTTAAAGAGATGTATTTGTAAATTTACAAAGTGTTCATTAGATATCTTAAGGTGGTGGAATTCCAGATGGCTTCTATTTTATTCTCTATAATTGTATGTATATTTCAATTCTTTCAAGAAAAAAAATGTATTTATGTTAGAGGAAACAATAAGCCTGTTTATGTTCTGTAAAAATCGTTGGCAAGTGGTAACTTGCTTGAATTCTTTTGCTTTTGAGTCGCTCTGCTGAATCTGAAATAGATTTGGGTTTTTCCTGTGTGTTCCAACGTGCTCAAGGATTCTTAAGATGTTCTAAGCGCTTATCTGGACAAGCCATGCTAAAGAGAAATGTAAAACACTCTTCCAGCCCAGACTTCACACAGCCCCGCTCCTTTGAGGGTAATGTCAAAGGCAGATCATAGCTGTACGTGCTCCCACGATGTGTGCTTGTGCTGCAGAGGGAGGGCCCACAGCACAGGAACCCACAGAGGTGCTGCTGACAGCACTGTCCAACCCCGGCTATCTCAGATAAGGCCTCTAAAGGTAACTCCGAAATCATCAGGGACAACGCTGATTGAGGAAAAGAAGAAGGGGTTGGAAGAGACAGATCCATCCCTGCATTTCAGCAACAGAGCCAGAAACTGAAAAATAAGTTCTTACTGATCAACGAACCAATAACCAACAGAAAGAAAATTTTTTGTTTACATAGTTAGAACATGGGAAAAGTCATTATGTTGTCACTGGCCACATTTTCTGAATTTACATGAAGTAAGGTATATCAATTTACTTGGACGTTAAATTATCTTAATTATATTGACAACAATACAGTTTTTTAAATTGGGGCAACCATAAAAATTTCAAGATGTCCTATCACCATAAGGGATATGTATCAAGTAGATATATGTATGAATCAGTAGGCATATATTGTGTGGGTTTATTCATTACCCTGGAATGGTAGAAGCTCTCGATTTTAAACATTAAATGGGAAAAAAACCTGAGTTAGGTAAAAATTCTGAATTATAGAATTGTTTTTAAAAAAGAAATGTTGTTCTTTGACTTTCAGCTACAAAAGTAGCCCAAAGGAGAGTTCAAAAAAATTTTATCATAAGAGGATCTTTGATTCAACCCATCATTTTAGATGGCTATAATTAGAGATTCAGAAAAGTGAAATAACTTGCTCAAGGTCACACAGTAGAACTTAGGGCTCTGACTCACAGAGATCACCCCACAATACCATGCTGTAAATATTAAGAATAGATCCTACCTAACCTTACTTGTCATAACTAAAGAAGACACCCAATTACCATATGTTTGCTTTGTATGCAAAGAGCACATCCTTAGATTTATGCAAAAAGTAGTTAAATATGATCTATCTTGTCTTATGATTAGTTTACTCTCCTTTATCTCATTAATAATCACTCAACTAGAAGTGAAAACTACAAACAGATATCCACATAAAGCCAAACGTGTGATGTCAGCAGTAAATGTTATGACAGATCAGGAGAGGTAGATAAACCTAAGGTAATTTCGAGAAGAGTTAGAAAAGAAATCAATGCAAAAAGTGATAGGAAAAATATTCAAAATATGAGGCTTCTTATCTAAGAATAGTTTGACTATTGAGCCTATTACTGACAATATTGGGTTTTAGTTTACATGGGACTTCTGACCTCAATCTAAAAACAATCTAGCAGTCTCATCTTCCACACAATCCCCCTACTTAAAAAGAGACACATTTGCAAACTGTGCAAAAACATACATCCATCTATTCCTACGCCTGCATTCTCCTTGATGCTGACATCTTGGGTAAATTGAAGAAGTTACTAAACTTGTCTGTATGTAGCTAAACAACTGTATAAAAAGTGAAAAATGCAGTAACTGCTATGCTCCCAAATATGTACCTTTTAGGTCTCATAGACATACACTTTGCAATAGAACAGCATCAGCACATTGAAAGTATTAGTTCAGACTTCATTTAACCAAAACCCCTGGCAGAAAACAAACACAAATGTTTCTTCTTGAAAGAATTTTAAGCTCCCTCTCTTATTATTTACATACAACAGACCAAAAGATCTTACAACTACCCACCACAAGACAGAGGCAGTGATGGGAAATCATCTTGAATTCCTCAGGCAAGATAATGAAGAAGGTGGAAAGCCCATTTTTGAGCAGAGATGGAACATCCCAACAGTGACATGCATGGACACTGAAGCCATACTGCCCAGCTGGCACCCTGGCTCAGCCACTCTCTAGCTCCATTGATGTCAGGTACACCCCCAAATCTATGTGGGCCTCGGTTTCCTAATCTGTAAAATGGGCCTAATAGTGACTATCTCAGGGAGTGTTGTGAAAAATACTTTAATCATTATAGGGAAAGCACTTAGAAAAGCACTTTGGTAATGGTTAATTAACTTATTACTAAATATATTGTGGATAACATTGCTTGTTGTTGTTGGTAAACATTTGTTGATTGCTCACAATATGCCAGGCTCTGGGCTAAGTGTTTTTCATATATAATTTTATGTAGTCCACATAGCAGCCCTATGGAGTGGCTCCTGTTGTCCTTTTTCTTTACAAATGAGAAAACTAAAGCTCAGAGAGGGTGAGCAATTTGCTAAAAGTCCTACAGCTACCAAGGATAGAACTGGGCTTTGAATCCAAGGCAAGTATCAATCATTTTAGGGGATGCTGGGATAGCTCAGCAGTTGAGCGCTTGTCTCACAGTCACGCGGTCTGGGGTTCCATTCCTAGCCCGGCAGGTGCAACCCCATATGCTGAACTGCAGCACAACCGTTAACCCCCAGGATGGCTCAGTGGTGAAGGTTCTCGCCTGGAGGGCCCCAGTTGGGTTCCCTCCTTACGAGGCTCCATATCTACCTGTGTGGAATGAAGCCATGTCACAACTAATGATGTGCAACTATGGAGACTGCTCTGGGCCCTCCCCCTTCTCTCTCTCAAACAATAAAATAAGTCTTTAAAAAAAAAAGCTCAGGGGGAAGCTGGGATGGCTCAGTGGGTTAAGCGCTCACTTTGCAGCGCCGGGGACCCAGGATCGAATCTTGGGCCCGGCCCATGCGGACCCATGTGCTGAACTAGGGAGTGCCCCCAGTTCAGTTCTCTCTCTGTATCTCTCTCTCTCTCTCTGTCAAAAACAATAATATATATATTTTTTTATTTTTTTATAAAGCTCAGACTTTTAATCACTGTTCATATGGCCTCCAGAGTCAGAAATACAAAAATATACAACATAGATCCGTTCCTTTGTTCGTTCATTCACTCACTCATTCCTCCACTGAGCTCACATTGTGTCCGGCACTGTACCCCATGTTGTAGACTTAGACACAACCTAGGCAGACCAGAAAGGACTGCCTTCAGGAAGCCTCCATGCAGATGTGGCAGACAGATGAGCAAACTAAAATAAATCAGCAAGACTGTGGAGAAAGTGTAGAAGGCAGAGTGAACCACAAGCGCAGATGTCTTGAGGCAGCAACAAGCTGGCCCATTGGAGGAGGGCAAAGGCCACAGGTGCGGGAGGGAACTGGGCTGCAGAGAGAAGGCGTGAAAGAGCGTCTCCAAGAACAGGCAAGTGCTCCACTAGGGAAATGAGGCGACGCTGCCAGGCATCACTGCGAACCCACGTGAGCTCGGGGGTCACAACATTAAGATCAGCAAGCAGCTGTGTATTCTCATCCAGCCACCATCTGAGATGTGGTGCCTACGTCTGGGGGCAGATGTAAGGCGGTGAAGAGAGTGGTATCAGGTCCAGGGGGTTGCCAGGTGAGGACAGCAGAGGGGGACAGAAGTCAGGAGCTGAGCCTGGGCCATGGACTCAGGTTAGGTGAGGTGAAAGGCAAAGCCTGGGGTCACAACGGACAGTGACCAGGTGATGTCAAACAGTGGTTGGAGTTGGTTCTAGAGGGAGTAAACTGGAAGTAAGGAGGGAGCGGTCAGGATGCAATGCCAGAAATCAACACTGGGGGGCAGTGCTAGTAATGACAAACACCAGAGTGTTACCAGAGTGGTGGCTGAGAGGAGAGGAAGGATCCTTGGAAGTAAGGAGAGGAAGGATCTGAGAGGCCAGAATGTTCCTTGGATCACCTGGGGAGCTCTTAGGACATACACAGGACTCTGACATTCAGAGATTCTGCCGCAGTTGGTTGGGAAGTAGGGGGAGCAGTGCCTAAGCTTTTATTTTAAAGCTTCCCAAGCAGCAGACTGGTAGCTGACAGCAGTGCAAGAGGTTCATGGAGATTCGACGTCCTGTCCCTCAACGCTGGCAGGGAAGGGTCAGGAAGAAACAACGGCCTGGGTGTGGCCATGAGGAGCACAGCAGACACCTGCCCCCCACCAGGCCCAAGGACACCTGAGGAGGGTCCGCAGGTCCCACGTGAATCAGGTGTCTGTCAGAGCAGAAAGGCGAGGGGGACATTCAGAAAAGATGCCGGAGACATAGGGGAAGAGATTGGGAGCCAGAGGGTGGGAGAGAAAATCAAATAGCGAGATGTACAAAGCTGTGTGGACAAGCAGGGCCTGGGGTCATGGACTGAGGTCATCACATGGCAAGGCATGATGGGATTAGTACTGACGCCTTTCAGGGAAAGATGGGTAATCGATTCTAATTAGTCTCCTTTTCGTATTTTATTTAGACTCTTAGTTGGAGTATTCATTTCCTACAGCTGCCATAACAAATTACTGCAAATTGGGTGCTTAAAACAACAGTAATCTAATCTCTCACAGTTCTGGAAGCTGGAAATCTGAAATCAAGGTGCTGGCAGGGCTGTCTCCCTCTGAGGCTCTGGGGAGAAGTGTCCCCTGCCTCTTCTGGTAGCTCCTGGCTGTCTGTGGCACTCCCTGGCTTGTAGCTGTGTCACCCAAATTTGGTTAACAGGTAATATACTCCATCCATCAATTATGAGGGGTTAAGTGCCTGTTATTGCCACATTGACACAAGAAACATAAAATGCATAACATCATCCTGGAAAGAACTTACCTACCAGTTGGAGATGTGAAGGAAGGAAGTCCTCATATTAAAGATAAGGTATAGCGAATTGTTAAGTTGTAAAAGGTATAGACCCACTAATACAGAAACCCCAAAACAGGAGAGATTACTCACAGGCTTTCTGGAGTTTGATAGTATTTCTCTGGAACCCATTCTATGTATCCCAGTCACTGGGTTGAACCCTAAACCCTCAACCCTCATTCCATGGGATTATCAGTATCTCTGTTTTACAGATAAGAAACCAAGATTCACACACATGAAGTGACTTGCCCAAGGTCAGATAGCTTATGTGTTTCTAAATCAGGAATTGAACCCAAGTCATTTATCCTCAAGTCCATAACTTCTTCTACAATGCATCGAAGGGTAAGTCAAGTTTGGATAGGTAAGGAAGAATAAAAAGAGTGTTTTATGTGTAGGAAATAGGATTAATATTTTATTATTACATTTAGCTAATCGGCTCCTGAGAGCCAGCCTGTATCCCCAAATGAGAAGCTGCTGTCAATCCTCCAGCTCTTAAGATATCTGGGTCAGTGAGAAGCGGATCACAAGATCTCCTTGTGGTTATTTTTAACTTAAAAAGAAGAAGTTTAAAGAAAAGGAGAGGACAAAAATGAAAAAAATAGGAGAAATTTTACAAGCTGAAGTCAAAAGGGAATTATTCTACAGAAAGGGCCGAGTTATTGACCTTGACTAAGAACCTGCAGGGAGAGGTCCCTGGTGGGTCACAGTGGTTCCTGGCTCCATCAGAACTGAGAAGGGTGGCCTGGAATCCACATCAGAAAATGGACCTGAGACATAGCCGGAGCTGAAGGCAGGAGGCATAAGGGTGTTGGCGCTGCTTCCCCAGACCTGCCTTTAAAATGGCATTGCCCTTGATCCTTTCTTCAGAGAAGAAAGGGAGAAAGAAATACAGACTTGTTCCAGCTTCTACCGCTGGCTTTTGCAATTTCAGAACAAAAGGGACGGCGGGAGAAGCTTTTAAGCAATCGCCCTGTGTTACATGAAAGCGTCACCGACTGTTGTGAACGCTATTCTTGTAAGATATTCTGAGTGCTGCTTTATGGTTTTTGGAGACGAGTCTGCAATAATACAAACCTCCTGCCCAGCATTCCCATTAACTCAAAAACTCAGGAATGAGGAAGCTGTTAAGTGCCAGAGAATATGTCCCCAGGACCTGCAAGGTGAGGTTTCTGCAAAGCATCCCATGGTGTCATGTGTCAAAGGCAGCACAGAGCAGGTTTCCCTCGGGTCTGAGGCAACACTGGGTCGCCTGCAGGGCAAGAATTGTCACATACTGGCCCTGAGTCTAAGGAATTCACTCCTGGTGCTCTCTAAGTGAGGGCCCTGGTCATAGCCAATGTTTACTAAGTGTTGAACATCATTGAAGGGTGAACATGCAATGATGTAGCAAGACAATTATGCAAATCCATGGCTACCTCAGGGCTGGGGTGTGTGCCCTGGGAGTTCCGGGGACAGCAAGATCAATACACCCTGGCTTCACGCAGGGAACGAGCCTTCAGCTGGGCCCTGAATGGATACAACTTGCACTCCAAGGGAATGGCAGGTTCTTAGTGCAGAGATTTGTTTCTTCAGGCATGTGTGTACCACAGACACAATGGTGAGCAAGTGCATCCTGGTCCCTGCATTCCCAGAGCTTGTACTCCAGCAATTAGTGTCCTTAGAGTAGAGGGTACTAGTGGTCATGACAAAAGCTGATACCTATTTTGGGCCTATGATGTGCCAGGCACTATACTAAGCACTTCACAAATATAATCTCCTTTGATCCTCACTGCAACTCAAGGATAAGGTGGTGGGTGGGGTACTATTATCACCATTATTTTAGGGATTGGAAACTGAACCCACACAGCTAACTAGTGATGAAGCCAAAATTGAAACCCAGGACTGCCTGGCTCATGGGCCACACTCTTTACCCCACAGGACATGAGGTCAGGTAAGCTCGTCTGGAGTGTTTAGAAGCCAGGTAAAGCAGTTCATGTTTGCTATGGAGGACACAAATTATTTTGTTATCAGTTCTCTCTTCCTGCTATTGCCATACCCCTGCGCCACAGTTAGATTCTGAAGGGATACACATGAAATTCAAAGGACCTTCCAGGCAAGACAAACTCTACAAATCTCCATCAGCTTTCCTTCCATCGTGAACTACAATGGCCACCTTGACAGGAAATGTCAGTTACATTTTTCTCTCTCCCACAAGTTCTAAACCTCTGAGAAGCCATAATAAACTAGTCCTGTGGTTTTTCTCATTCAGCCCCCATACTGGATTTCTTTAGTTTTCCAAAGATGCACAAGAATTCTCGAAGTTGCCCAGAGACCAGAAAACCCCAGTCTTTTAGGTGGCATCTTACCACCAAAATATCCAAAGAAGAGGTGTTTGCAAATCCTTCTTCCCTTCAGTTCTTCACAGGAACTGAAAAAGGGAAAGAGAAAGGGAATGAGAGAAGGACTGTACTTTCTCCATCTCTCAAGAGGACAAGAGATTATTCCTTTGACCTGCATTCTCTTCTTTATTTCTGAGCTGACAATACGGCTCCTAACCGAGACCAGGATCAGGAAAGGCCAGGTGAAGGTCCTCCCCCCGGGAGGGCATAGAACTGGAAATACTACAATAAAAATGGAAATCCTTATGCCCCTAAAGATTATAATATCTGTTCATCAACTACAAAGCCCTTCCAGAAACATCACTTCATTTGACTCTCTCACAATAGCTAGGCAGGTATTCATGTTGATAGTACTTTTTTCCTTTATTTTTTACAAAGGAAGAAACAGATACATACAAAAGAGGGGAGTCCCTAGGGTCTGAAAGGTCAAGCTTGCAGCCTGGTCCCCTGAACTCAGTTCTGTGCTCTATCCTCTTCAGTACATCCACTCAGGAATCCTGATATGGACAATGATACCAGACAGGGACAGGAAATTTGCTGAATGGTCACTCCCTATGGTGTCCTCCTCCACAATTAGGACAGTTTACCCTAATAGTCTTAATTTTATTTTATAATTGCCTATGACTCTACTCTCCAACAATACAAGTTTTATAAATATCTGGTTTTAGTCCTTGCAAACTTTGATAGTAAGTTCTATATGCTTTACTATTCCTGTGTGAAAAAGTGTTATTTTTACTTTGCCCTAATACTCTTTCTTTTCAAAGATAAGGTTGTCCCCCATTCTTCTGCTCTGAGATTTAATAAGTTCACATTTTTATCCTGTGATTTTCATTATTTTATAAATTTCAATCATATTCCCCTCTCAGCCTGTGTCTTTCCAGAATGAACAGCCCTAATTCTTTTATCATCCCTCACAAAAAATCCTCTCTACCCTCTGCATCAATTTAGCTGTCCTTCTCCAGACCTTGTCTGGCTCTGTATGTCTTTGAGGTACATCATCTCATCGGACCCCATCACTTGGTCCAATCTGTATAAAAGGGCACAATGACTTCAGCTAAAATAAAATGTAGAAATACTCATATTAGAGACACTTTTAAAAATCAAACAATTGTTTTGTTTCATGTCAGCCTAGCATATGCTGAAAAAATATACATTTCACTTCGACTCTGAAATGATTTTGAGTACACTGGTGCGAAGCCACCTTGTAATCTATTATGAAAACAACAATTTGCAAAGCGCTTTCGTATATATTATCTCATTTGACTCTCACATGAACCATGCAAGGTAGAAAAAACATATTATTATCCTCATTTTTCACATAAGTAAAAAGATGAGTCTAGCCCAAGGTCAAACAGCTGAAATTAAAACCCCAATCGCTGGCTGGCTCTCTCAAGAGAATGGTACTTTATCCAATGTGCAATGCAACCTTCCTTGTAATCACTTGTGATTTATTTTAGATCACCAAACTACCACCTCTCAATCTCTTTCAGTTATCCACAGCATAGTCACAAAATATTCTAGAGTTCTAATTAAAAAGATGGTTAAGTTTGGTCTAGACCCTGTTCCCTTCTCTCTCTACATATCCTCCAAGGACAATCTCAGACACACCACAGGCATCAGTATGACCTCCATGCAAATGACTCAAATTTTTGCCTCTAGGCCACACCTCTCTTCTGAGCACCAAGACAGGGATAAAAAACTACACATTGATATCGGCTGGATATCTCAATATGTACAAAACTTCAACTTCTGCCCCAATCATATCCCCCTCCACTGACAAAACCCAATTCTCCCTTGATGTTCCTTCTCTCAAACACCTCTCCAGAAGCCTAGGAGTCATCTTGACTTTTCCCTCTCCCTCCCCTACCCTGACCCATATCCAATCTAATACTAAGTCCTTTTGCTTTTACCTCCCTCATAGCTCTTCATTCTGTCCATTGCTCACCTTTTATTATCCCATCTTAGTCCAAGATACAGTCATCTCTCATTTGGATTTTCATGGACTCCTAATTGGTCCATTCCTCTCCAGTACATTCTCCTCACTACATAGTTGAAGGAATTCTTCCAAGATGCCATTCTGGTCATGCTGCCCCTAGTCTACTCCTCCTTAGAACACTCCAATGGTGTCCTATTGCTTCAGTGGTAAAGGCAAAACATCCCTAACCAGCCCACGAGTTCCTGCCTAATCTGGACCCCACTTCCAGCCTCATCTCTCAACGGTTGCCTTCAATTCTAAAGCTCCAGCCCCATCAGCCTTCTTTCAGCCTCTTTTACTTGTCAAGTTTTCATTGGCCACAGGGTTCTAGAATATTCCTCTCTTTTTAAATTACCAGAATTAAATTCCTACAAGCCTCCATTTTCTGGTAGAGGTTCAAGTCTTTCCTCAGGGAAACCTTTCTTGACCTCCCCAAGTTAAATCTCTCGATTATGTTACTCAGCACCGGTTTTATGAATTTAAGGAATGTGTGTCTCCCCGCGAGATGTGCAAACTTCTGCTCACCATTGTATTCTCTATGCTGTTAATAGCTTGGCACATAGAGACACATCAATAAATGTCTGTTAAATAAATGAATAAACCCACTAATAAGGAAATGGTTGTATATGATATATATACTCATTAACTAAGCAGCTGTTAAAAAGAATGACATACATCTATATTTACTAATACAAAATGATGCCCATGACATATTAGTAACAACAGTATATTACACAACAGTATGCAAATTCTGATCACTTATTTTTAAAACCTATGTATGTCTTCATTTAAAAAACCAACCTCTTCATGTATGCGTGTGTGTGTGTGTGTGTGTGTGTGTGTGTGTGTGTGAAAATACCTGTAAGACTAACCCCAAACTGCGTACAGTAGTTTCCATGGAGAATGGGGATGAGACAGGATAGAGAAAAATAGGATAATAATTTCTACTCATAAGCTTCTTGATGGTTTGACTTTTTTCAATGACCACAAAGTATTGGTATAATTATTTTAACAATACTATTTTTTTTAATTTTTGTTTTCAGTTTTTTGTTGTTAAATTTATTAGGATGACATTGGTTGATAAAAATTATAGATTCCAGGTGTACAATTCTACATTACATTGTCTATGTATTGCGTTATATGCTCACCACCCAGAGTCAGTTCTCTGTCCATCACCATATATTTGATGCCCCCTCCCTCCTCTCCCACCCATCTCCCCCTTTACCCTCAGGTAACCACTAAACTATTCCCTGTGTCCATGAGGTTTTGTTTCTTTGTTACTTTCAGTTTTATATTCCACACATAAGTGAAGTCATATGGTTCTTGATTTTTTCAATCTGTCTTATCTCACTTAATATCATGATCTCAAGGTCCATGACTGTTGTCACAAATGGCTATATTTCATCTTTTCTTATCACTGAATAATATTCCATTGTGTAAACATACAACTTCTTTATCCAGTCATCCATCAAAGGACACTTTGCTTGTTTCCATGACTTGGCCACCATGAACAGTGCTGCAATGAACTATTTTTAAAATTATTAGGCAATTGACTAAAGTTCAGGAAACAAACCATTTCTAAATACAGCAAAAAAAAAAAAGAAAAAAGAAAAAAAGAACTACTTTGTATGTGATTCCTCAACAACAATAAAGTTCTAAAACCCAGCGTATTTCCAGCTCAGGTTTTCAGTCTAACAATACAGTGATGAAGAAGCAAAATGGAAGAGAACAATTAGACACGCCAGCATTTGTTTAATTAGGTCTTCCCTTCATGTGACTTTTACAAACAATAAAAGTTTTGAAAACCTCACTGCTCTTGGCTTCAATTTACATTATCAGGAGGCAAAATAACAGAAAGAAATAATAGCATAAATTTTCCTTAGTTTACTTAGATTTTTTTTTTGTCTTTAAATAAAAGTGATTATGTGAAGACACCTTTATTTTCCTTTACTTGCCAAATAACAAATCTTTTGTTGCCTTTACCATAGCTTAGAAAAGATAGCTTCCTACAACCACGCAGATGACAGAGGAAGGAGGGACAAGTATACTGGTGATGTGAAGACATGCTTACTCGAGAGCTAACAGTACAAAGCCTTACTGTGACTCCTGAAACAGCTGTGTGCAGGTGGACAGACCCACAGTTGCTGGAAAAGGAGAGACAGGTGTGTGGGAGTGATTTCTCCAGCAGCCAGCCTACCACTGTGAGCTAGGGTGTCTGAATACAGAATAAATGCTGTCACTTGGAGCTGTTTTTATTCTTTTTTCAGACTCACTAATGGCTCAAAGGGTGGAATAACCAAATGATGACTAAATAGGAGTCAAATGCTTCCAACTCAAATTATTCCAGTGAAGCAGGAATGACAGCAAGCAGAGAGCAGGTCATTAGGGGTTCTAACCAATACATGTTAAACCTGAAGAAACATACTCCCCGTAATGACTGCCTCTTTCAATCTAAGTCATTGTGGCATTAGTGAGCTGGGGACAATCGGTCTCTATTATGAGTGACACCTACTAATCAGCTTGGAACAGTGGGAAAGGTAGCTCCCAGCTGGGCTAGAGCACTTTCCCAATCCCAATTTGTCATACTTCTCTCCTGGGGTCTACCCAGCATGTCTTCAATTATCCCAAATGGTATCAGGAAACTCTAAAATTAGCCTCAAAGCTGGCTGGTGTCTTGGTATTTTTGAAAACCAACTTTCATTTATATATAAAAAAAATAGCTCACATTAAGAGGTAAGGTTGGGGAAGGCATGCCGTTAAATGGAACCACAAGGCATGCAGCCCCCAGGAGGTTAAATGTGGCACTGGGTGTGGAGGAGGCAGTAGCACATACTCTGACCCTCAAGGAAGCATCGCATGGGCCCACAGCAGACAGATGGTGGCTTCCCTGACATCTCCCCCTTTCTCCTGCTAATGTCTTGGTTTCACATAGTTTCCCCCAAATGTTCACCCTTATTTTACAATTCAGTTCCTCCAAAAGCTTTTTTGGTAAAGAGCCCCTGAGAAGAGAGGTATTTTCAAATGGTTAGAGGTACTTAACAGAAAAGAAACCATCATACAATTTATTGGACCAGGACCTCATCAACAACAATTAGAAATACCTCCATCACTGTGTATCTGGGATCTGTTTTTATCCCTACTTCACACTCCTCCTTTTTAGGAATTATCAGCCAGGTAAAAGGAGTAGAGAGCAATGCAGAGCATCCAGCAAAAGTGTAGGACCCCTCTCCACAGACCAGTAATCAGGCAGAGACCTCGCTTTCTGTCCCCGTGAATTGGACTACGTTAGGTACTGCTAATAAGTGGCATCATGTATTTGTCCTTTGTGACTGGTTTATGTCACTTAGCATAATGTCATGAAGATTCATCCATGTTACAGCATGTGTCCAAATTTCATTCCTTTTTTAGGCTGAATAATATTCCATCATGTGTACATACCACATTTCGTTTACCCATTCATCTGTCAATGGACATTTGGGTTGTTTCATATTCTTAACTTAATCCCACAATTTAAGACATACAGATAGTTCAAATTCAATTCAATTTATTGAGTATTTTCCAAGGGTAACTCACTGTGTGAGATATTGTGGGAGGTACAAAGGTGAATCAAA
>PVKE010042127.1:0-13878 GCA_004027555.1 Craseonycteris thonglongyai | reverse complement strand
TATCGCAGACAACTTATGCAAAGGCATGTTGATCGACCTGGCATATGTTCTGAAAGTTTTATAAATATCCTCACCTCTCGTCTGTCCTTTCATTGGTAATATTTGCAACAGCTCCTCTTTTACTGTGAAGTTA
Organism: Craseonycteris thonglongyai; assembly: GCA_004027555.1. NCBI lineage: Eukaryota > Metazoa > Chordata > Mammalia > Chiroptera > Craseonycteridae > Craseonycteris > Craseonycteris thonglongyai. Next base: position 13,745 of record PVKE010042127.1, on the reverse strand, counting down.
CTAAATACCATTCTCACCATAACTGCCAACTGTGCGGTGTCTGATATATCTGTTGATTCGTCAAATTGCAGAAAGAAGCAGTCACATATTTCCAAGTCAGTCTTTAACTGAGTTTGTAAGTCTTTTGAAATTGCGTGTATTCTTCTTGTGACTGTGTTATTTGACAACTGTAGGTCTTGTATCGCCGACATAATCTCACGCTTGTTAGAATATTCCTCAAACAAACAATCGGCAGCAGTCAGAAATGCTTCTTTGAACAATTCACCATCCTGGAAAGGTTTTTTCTTCCTTGCGAGCATGTGAGAAATTTTGAAAGAAGCAATGGTTGCCTTTTTAGATTTTTCTGCAAGTCTAGTGAAAACAGTCTGTTGAGTAGTTAAACTTCATTTTAGTTGATTTATTTTTTTCTTTCTTACTTCAGATTTAAGTGGATAATTCGTATCAAAAGTGGTATGACTTGTCTGAAAGTGACATTCAACATTATGTTTTTTCGGCACTGCAATACTACTGCCACACAACAGGCAAACGCATTTACGTTTTAAATTAATGAAACAATAGTATTCCTCCCAGTCTGTGTTAAAATGATAGGTTCGTTTTCTCTTATTTGGTCCACTCATTTTAGGATTAAAAAAAATAAAAATAAAAATAGTTATAGAACTATAATATCATATCAAATGGCCACCATAATAATAGATTACCTACCTCTCTTTTAGTTCATTTAAAATCGAATCTATCAAAACACTGTGATCCTAGCGAACCGTCACGACCCGATCAGTCCAGCAACCGCAATGAAAACGGCAACTTGGCGTCTCCCGGTTGGGGGGAGGAGAGTTTAAAGAGCGCAGCGGCTACACAAGACGTGACATGTACAAAGGCGACAGCTAGGGAAAAACTTATACATACGATATCGCAAACATACCAACGAATATCATAAACCTGTGTAGATACTCAAACCATATTTTAAAATTTTAACAAATGTATAAAAATAAATGATAGTTTTACTTAGTGTTTATGAAAAACTTCTGATGCCGTCAAATAATGGCGGGCGCACACACATCGGGCCGCGGGCGCCATGGTGCCCGCGGGAACAGGGTTGGGAATCCCTGCCTTCGATCATAGCTTAGTCTCAACTCCTGATGTTATAAACGTGGGTAATATCCTATTGAATTGGAGTAAATTCTCTGAAATTAAGGAAATGATGGGGATGGTGGGATAGCTCAGCGGTTTGAGAAACGGTGGGGTCTGAGGAGTGAGTCCAAGCCCCAGTCTATATGGACCCACAGGCTGAACTGGGACGAGATTCCCAGGTGGGAGGCCCCCAACTCAGCTACTGCTGGGGCATGCTTCTCATGTGGGACACAGGCAGCTCGCAGAGCTGTGTCTTCCGTGTGGGAGACTCCTGGCCCAGTTCCCACCCTGTGTGGCTCCATGCTCACCTGTGTGGAATGAGACAATGTCAAAAACTAATGATGTACAGCTGTGGAGACTTCTCTGGGCTCTCTCTCTCTCTCTCTCTCTCTCTCTCTTTTTCTCGCTCTCTCTCTGTCAATACAATAAAATAAACTTTAAGAAAAAAAGAAGATGATTATTGGCTTTTCAAAACTGGAAGAGTACGGATATGTCAGAGGATTTATCCTGCCATCAGGAAATAAACCTTGGGAACCGTTGTAACTAACCAAGGCATATAAACTGAGTGGCTTTAAAGCATAGAAATTTACTCTTTCATAGTCCTGGAGGGCTGAAGCTCAAAATCAAGATATCAGCATGGTTTTTCATTCTGGAGGCTCTGAGGAAAAACCCATTCTGTCCTGCTCTCCTAGCTTCTGGCAAATATTGGCATCAAGGCATATAAACTGAGTGGCTTTAAAACATAGAAAGTTATTCTTTCATAGTCCTGGAGGCCTGAAGCCCTAAATCAAGATTTCAGCAGGGTTTTCCACTCTGGAGGCTCGAAGGGAAAACCCATTCTGTGCTTCTCTCCTAGCTTCTGGTGGATATTGGCAATCTTTGGTATTCCTGTTTTTGGATGCATCAGTGCAATCTCCACCTCTGTCTTCATATCACCTTCTCCTTGGTGTGTTTCAATGCCTCAGATTTCCCTTTGCCTTTCTTTTACAAGGATATCTATTAGGGTACACCCCCTAATAGGGTTCTCTCTAGATCCAGAACAGTCCCAACTCAAGATCCCTATTTACAACTGCCAACTCTCCTTTCCCAAATAGGCCATTCAAAGGTTCAGGCATTAGAAATGGACATATCTTTTGGGGAACACTACAGGTGTATAGAGGGCACCTCTGTAACTAGTATGAGGTTTCTCAGATGAGATCCATCAGTGTCACATTTGAGGAAATCTGACTTGGGGCCAGACAGCCTGGGGACCCAGGTTCCACAACTTTGCAGCTGTGTAGTTTAAAACCTCTGTGCCTTGGCTTTTCCTCTGCAAAAAAAGACATAATACTGTATCATAATACTTATAGGGCTACTATAAAATTTTAAAGTTAATATAGGTAAAGGGTTAATAGTGCCTGGTCCATAAAGAAATCTTGAGTAATTAGGGCTTTGAGTCCTCAACTATGTAAGATGTTCACCTGTAAAGAGACTTCTCTCTGGCTACCTACTAGTCAGGTGTCTTGGAGCAAAATTAACTACTAAATCTCCAATTGAAATAATTCAGATAACATTCAGATAATCATACATATATTTATGTATTTATCTATGTTGGTTTTGTTTTTTTTTTAAGATTTTTTAACTTGTTTTTTGGATACAGAGAGAGATATACATAGAGAGACAGAGAGAGGGGAGAGGGCCCAGAGCAGTCTCCATGGTGGTACGTCATCAGTTTTGGACATAGTTTCATTCTACACAGATGGGCAGGGGGCCACACAGGGTGGAAATCAGTCTGGGGGCCTCTTGCATGGGACTCATGCCTCTGTGAGCTGTGGGCCAAACAGGGTGACCTCCCACCTGGAAAGCTCATGCTGGGAGAGAACTGAACTGGAGCCACACCCCAGTTCAGCATATGGGTCTGCATGGGCTGGGGCCAGGATTTGATCCTTGGATGCTGGGGCTGTAAAGTGAGGGCCTAACCCACTGAGCCAACCCAGCATCCCCAATGTATGTTTTTAAAGACTAAGACTATAAAGACTATGAGGGAAGAAATGAAGCATTGACTTTCCAGAAAATATCAGTATGTTGACATTTATAAAGCAAGTGAGTACAATTTAAGATCACTGAGTGAAAATTTGAAACTTACTTTTTATCCTTTAAATATCACAAGTAGCACCTATTCTTATGTGATGGATTTGGTCCTTGAATTAAAAAGCTCAAATAAGTTGATGCCATAGGCACAGAATTAAGAGGGCTTTTTGGGGTGAGATGAGTATCATACTTATCACTTCTACCAGCCCATAAGTGGCCTTAATAGGATTTAAAACTATGAACGCCTTTTCTTTGTCTTTGTCCTCAGTCCATGTAGAAAGTTAACCTTTCTCTATCTCTTTCAAGAGCTATGTAGAAACTTTGACTCCTGGGAGGTGAAAGAACCTTTTAAAACATTATTTCACTTCTGTGTGCTTACAATGACTCTGCATTTTTCTGTTTTACCTGTGATACATGGAGGATCTTTAAGGGAGCACATACCACAATGGTTTTGAGGATAGGAACATTAAATAATAGCATAAAAACATTCAAACTCAATGAATTGCACAATACACATCCCATAAATTCACTGTTTTTCTGATACATGTTAATAGTAAAAATGAAGATCTTTAAAGCTGGTGTATAGATAGTCTTGGAGATAATAGGCAGAATCCTAACATTAAAAAAAAATATTTATTAAGATTTATTCATATAAAATTCATACCATTACTCTTGATACTGTTTTTATAGTTAAAGGAATTTTTTAAGAAGCTGAATGTAAAATGCCCAGTTTCACAAGCCAGTTGCAATTTTATCAGGTTCAGCATTCTATTTTGCTATGAAACTTTATTTTTCTATGTGTGACACATTTAGATTCCTATCTTTAACACTGAATTTTTATGCCAAAGGTCCAATGCAAACTACTTAGCTAGATAATGATTAAATGTTACCAGATACCAGTGATTAAAGAGAAGTCTGGTAAACACCCTCTTTCCATTTTGGAAACTACAAAGGAAACAGTCCTACCCACTCTCCTGCTTTCAGAGTTCAGAGGAGAAAGAACAAAATGAGTCTGGAGAACTACACTGGCAAATCACCAGTTGTAGGCTTATTATGGCATGAAGTCTGGGTTTGCTCTACTATGATCTAATTACGTCTCTAATCTCTGCCTACAGGTGTCTGTAGTAGGTTATGTTCATTTGAGACTTCTCCACTGGGGATCGAAGAGTCACGAAGTGTTTGCTGGTGCTGGAGTTTTCTGTCCACCTTCTTGCCATGTCTAATGAAGTAGAAACAAGTACAACTAATGGTCAGCCTGACCAACAGGCTGCACCAAAAGCTCCATCGAAGAAGGAGAAAAGGAAAGGTATGGAGAAATTCTCTGGGGCTAAAGAAGGGAACTAGTGGTGGTCACTTCTGAAGAAATATGAAGTTCAGGGTAAAGAAAGAGCCAGCCTTGACCTTGCTTCAACCTCAGCCTAGTCTCAAGTTCTCCTAAACAGGAAAGTTAGGCTTTGGCAGAGGATTCCATGTATAATTAGACGTGTCTCTGAATCCCGTGAATGCACCAATGTGGATGCTACCAGGAAGCTTTCATAGTATCTTGTTCAGTTGACTAATGCAACTCTCAATTATTTTGTGATTATCTTTCAGTAGTCTATTTACCACTTTGTTATACTAAAGTAGCTTTTAAAAAAAATTGAGGTCTTAATTTATTAGACTATCTTCTTGACCTGAAGTACCACTAGAAAATGGCAGAGTTCTTATTCATTCAGAGTTTTAGAATATTCCATGATTTTCTTGCCTGCTACACTTTGGAAATTGACACTGCACAGGTCTTTTAAAAGAAGTTATAAAGAAGGGATAATTGTTTTAATGGTTTTCAGAGAAACGTAATCGTAATTTCTTTTGTCTTATTAATAGTTCAAATTGTTAGTAAATTGTGTGGTGCCTAATTTTCCTTTTATTAAAAGACAAAAGTGTTATCTTCCTCCTATTCTTTCAAAAAAAGTTTTAAAAACTATGATGAATATTCCCAAATCCCACTTCATATATTTCTATACGTTTTCCATAATTTTGTCCAGTTTGAACTTTTAAGAGTTTATTTCCTCTCCACCCCAACCATCATATCAAATATTTCAGAGCATGAGTTTACTCAGAGGAAATGAGAACAAAGATAGAATATTGCATATTTAATCAATTATAGTATAATCAAGGTTTATACTGCTCCAATTAGGAGATTCTGGAGCATGTTTGATTATATCTGGGGCTATTTAAATATATTTGTAAACTTTATCCCATATTTCTTTTTTTTTCTCAGGCTCAGAAAAGACAGATGAATATCTGTTGGCCAGATTCAAAGGTGATGGTGTGAAATACAAGGCTAAACTGATCGGCATTGATGATGTGCCAGATGCAAGAGGGGATAAAATGAGCCAAGATTCTATGATGAAACTAAAGGTAAAAGGGAGAAAGCATGATTTTTCTGTCTTAAGCAAATGTCCAACTGAAAGAATTAGATTGGAAGTTTGTTTTTACATATGTCTCAATAATTTGAAAGAAAAACTTTTCTAATCACATAATTGATCCCAAAGAGCCTCATTTTATGAGATGCTGTGAGTTTGTTTGCCTATTTTGAATGCTATTCTAGAGACCTGATTTGGTCAAATATAGCAGGGCTCCAGATGCCTTTCCCTTTGGGCAGAGCAAATTTTAGACCCTGAAAGTATTCAGGTAAAAGTCAAGACCCTACTTAGACACTGACCCTTCAGGGTGTTCTGAATTTTTGTATTCTAGTCCTGTCTCTATAGGAAACTGATTAAGTAAATAATGCTCATTAAGTAAGACACAGCATAGAACATCTTTGAAGATCTTCTAGCCCCATCTTATCTTTACCAATGACTAATCTGAGGTCAACAGAATTAGAACGGCTTGTTCAAGTTCTCAGAGTTAACTAGTGATGTCCTGGTTCAATGTCTTCTATCCCATCCTGCTGTTTCATATGAAAGGTGCCTACTCTTCTTATAGATGGTACACCAAGCTGATAAACGAAGCTGTCTTCTCAAATTTTAGTATTGGAAGCACTATAGGATACTTTTAATTGTCTTTCTGTTTTCCCAACCTCACCAGGGAATGGCAGCAGCTGGTCGGTCTCAGGGACAACACAAACAACGAATCTGGGTCAACATTTCGCTTTCTGGAATAAAAATAATTGATGAGAAAACTGGGGTAAGAGCTCACTTTCACTGACAATTTTCTGACCATCTGAGTCTGACAGACAATTTGTGGCTTCAATTTCAGGTCCCCCTTTTCCTTTTCAAAATTCTGTAGGAAAAAAAAAAAATGTAGTATGTATTACTTTTCCAGAAGTAATTGGCAGAAAACAGATAGGGCAGGAGGTGGGGAGTCAAGATACTTTATTTTGATATGTATTTATTCTGATGGATATGAACCTCAAGTCTATAAACACAGGTTTGTTATAAATATCAGAGATAGATTAATCCTAACTTCTGATTTGTGAGGCTATCAGAGGTCTGTCTATGCATGGGCCTTTTTTTTACTATATTGATCAACTACAAATTTATTATTTAACCTAATGCTAGAATATTACCTGTAATACATCTACATTTTTTTTCTCTCTTTTCTCTTTCTCCTCACCCCACAGATATAACTTTGTTCATTTTTTGTGGTTGCTGTTATCCTACTATATATGTGAACAGTCTTGCTTGTTTGTTTTGAGACTTATCAAAAAGCTATCATACTTCAAGTCTTCTGGGACTTTTTTGTCTCTGTTCACCATAATGTAAGATTCATCTATTTAGAATGCTTGTAGTTCATTTTCATTACTGTAAAATACAGTACTCTATTATATCAAGGTACTGTAGGGAGATCTTCAGTTACTATCTATCCCTTCCTAGAAATACTCATTATTCAATATGCAAAATTGCTTAGCCACACTTACGGCCCTGAAACCCTGGTACGTGCTCACTAACCCTGCCAGTCCTTGTATACTGCTGTCTCCATTCTCCCTCATCTCTCAAGTCTTATCTTCCCAAACCTATCAGAAAATGGTGGCAGGCTTCCCTCATAAGTGTTCTCTTGCTCCCCAACCCTTCTGATATACCCAGAGTAAACTTTGATGGTCCTAGGTATTTGGAAACAAAAGTAAAGACACACTCTGACCACCTACAGATATTCCTAAAGAGTTGAACCCTGCTATTTATTTAAAAGGACCAAGAGTAAGGGGGCCAGGAAATAGAGGGGAACATACTACTCATTCCCCTGTAACATGTAGCTCCTGGATAATGACCTAAATCTCTAAGTGAGGTTGAGAAATACTTGATGAAATCATTTGGTAACTTCTAGAATGTACTAGGGATAATTGTGTCAATAATACTTAGGTAATCATTCTCTGGTCACTCATCCATTGTCAAAGGATCCCTGTAAATACTCCTCTAGCTTAGTCACGCTTGAGTTTAAGTTGGGAAAGTAGGCCTATTTGGAATGCTTGGGGTTCACTTTAGAAATTATTGGTCTCCTAATCCTCATTTTTTCCTTGCTTTATGGCATCACATCTTTGGGGTACAGAGAAGCAAGTATCAATATTTTGATGAAAAACATTCTTCCCACTTTTGTTTTCTACTGTTTGTTCCTTTTGGAGTTCTTCTTAGCAAGGATAAATGTAGCTCTAGCCTTCAACCAGAGGTAAACTTTTTTTTTTTTTAATATTTTAGCCTTTTCATATATGCCTAAGTATCTGATACTTAGTTGTACTAGCCTACAAATAGATTCTAATTTTCCCAGTAAATTATTTTTCATGTTCCTTTTTCAGGTAATAGAACATGAACATCCAGTGAATAAGATTTCTTTCATTGCCCGTGATGTGACAGACAACCGGGCCTTTGGTTATGTGTGTGGAGCAGAAGGCCAGCATCAGTTTTTTGCCATAAAAACAGGGCAACAGGTAAGCTAGAAGACTTGAGGCATACCTGAAGGGGGACTTGTCCTCAGTGCAGCATAGAAGTGTCTGTCAATTGGAGGAAGAGGAGGATTAACAATAATTCAAGGGATGACTATCTTTATTGGTCAAAGGAATCTTTCAAAATGTCATTGAGTCTCATGAAGTATATGGCACAAGGATTGTTAGAATGGACTTTTTCTTAAGGTCAATGCTGATTTTTGAACAATAGTAGATCATTCTGAGAAATTCTAAAGGGACTTGGAAAATTATCATTGTTCATCTTGTTGTCTAAGTACTTATTAACCCTGTGCCATCTATTATATGGCTGGGGGCAGTGATGGTGGTGGAGGTGATTCCCTATAAGCCAGAGTAGGGCAATCAGTATCTTTAACAGAAAAAAAGAGAACAGAACTAATCAGAATTGATGGTGGACAAAGGGAAGAAAATGTAAAATTTAAAATACTGATAAAGATGCTTTCTCTTGCTTCAGGCTGAGCCATTAGTCATTGATCTTAAAGATCTTTTTCAAGTTATCTATAATGTAAAGAAAAAGGAAGAAGAAAAGAAAAAGGCAAGTACTACCCGATACTGGTTCTATTAAACTTAAGATAGTAATCAGGACCCTGTTTGAACATGATATAAACATATGGTCTATCCAGATAGTCGGCTTCTTATGTGGTTCTCCAAAATACAGAAAGTAGAGAAATATATTCTCTGCTCTTCCCAATAGGGCAATGGATGGATGTTACCAATAGATACTTCTGACTTCCAGTCCTTGACTCCTGTCTTTTTCCCTACAAGCTTCATGTTGATTCCAAGGACTATACAGGACTACCAAGTTTAAGTCTAATAACTCTATTCAAATCCAGTATTAATATGAAAAGGGGAGGGCAGAAATAAAAAGAGTTTCTCTTATTTATACCAGTGAACCCATAGGCATGGTTGTTCTTTTATTTAACCCCTTTTAACTAGAATTCTATAACCACTGAGTTTCTATCTTTTTTAGATGGAAGAAGCCAACAATGCTGTAGAGGTAAAACTGCATCTTCTCTTCTTATGAATTATATGTGTGCTATGTGTAAGCCCCTGTTTGCTACCTGCCCAGCTTGCTTCTCTCCCAGCTTACTACTGTGTTCCCCTCTGATCATATAAGATGTACAGTTGAATTATCAGTGACAAAATCTTAACTTCTTAGCAAGACAATACACTAGGAAATTAAATTTTGTAGGGAAAACTCACCAACTAAATCCTAAAATACTTGCCATTTTTCCAGAATGGAAGCGAGACCCTAATGGCTCTTGATGACCAAGCTAACAAACTGAAATTGGTATGTATGTGAATTTTCATGATTCTTACTTGTCTGAAAGCAGTTTTTACTTCCTATAGATGTTGCAAATACCGAATCTGTATGAAATCCAATTGCATCTACTATTTTCATAAGCATTAGTATAACATGTAAATCAACATACAAAGTAACCTTTAGTAAACACGTCTGAATCTAATTCAAATATCTTTTAAAGAATGTGGACCAGATGGATTTCTTTGGGTACCTGTCTATATTTCCTGATCTAAATAGCCTAATATCAAATTCATATTAGTTAAATGAAAATCCAATTGTGACAACTATTTTATTCAACTTTAGTTTAGGTAACAATTACAACAATATACAAAGTAATCTTTTTAAGTAGACACATCTGAATCTAATCCAAATACTTTTTTAAGGCTGTTGACCAGATGGATTTGTTTGGGGACATGTCTACACCTCCTGACCTAAATAGTCCAACAGTAAGTGTCTATTTTTAAATTTGCAATGTAATGGAAATGACATCGCTAACTCAAATTGGCAATTAACCAAAATCTTGACTATCTCACTGAACCTTGGAAAGTGACTGCTGATTTTTCTTCATAAAGTGTAAATAACTACTAAAACAAATTTACATCTTAAGTCACCATGGGAACCTATCATCCCTGATTCAGATATATTAATATTGTTTAGAGGTTAAATCTGAGCAATAGGTCAGGCAATGTAGTCCTTCTTGGCATTACTTAGGATCAGAAGAAGGAGCTGAATAATCATTTTTGGCATAAGCCTACTTAAAGGAAATATGTTTGTTAGGTGATTAATTATAAAGCCTCCTGGTTTCTCCATTTATTTTCAATTCTTTCTATTGTGCTTTAGCAACATGAGCTTGGTATGAAGTAAGACTTAAAGCAAATAAGAGGCTCAGTATGTTTAACCAAAACCTGTGCTTGTTTTAAAAAAAAGTTTCTCATTTTTTACAGGATATTATAGTGCATCAAGTCTTCTTAATATCAATTGCTCTGTATTAACTCTGTGAAAATAGAGCAATATTTTCCTTTACTGATAAGGAAATGGTGATTGAGAAAAAACTCATAAACTCAAGAAACAGGTCCAAATTCAGGGCTTAAACTCAAGTCTCAGACCTTGCAAAACAGGCCTCAAATAAAATTCCCCATGTAATTTTGAATGGCTTCTTACAATTTCTACAATTTATTTAATAGTTTCTAGAATACCTGCTATTTGCTGGGCATAACAGTGAGTGAGGTATATACAATGCCAATGACATCATGGAGTTTATTATCTGACAGAGAGAGCAACATTAAAACTAATCACATGGAAAGCCGGGATGGCTCAGTGTGTTAAGCACTCGCTTTGAAGCCCCGAGGACCAAGGATTGAATCCTGGCTCCGGCCCAGGCGGACCCACATGCTGAACTGGGGGGTTCCCCCAGTTCAGTTCTCTCTCTGTCTCTCTCTCTCTGTCTGTCAAAAAATAAAATTAATTAATTAATTAAAAAAAAATTAAAACTAATCACAAAGCTTATTCCTGGATATTAACTATAGTATATTAATCTAATTTAGAGGTTCAGGTAATGCCTCTGAGTGAGTTTCTGGACTGTACATAAAAGATGAGAAGGCAATAACTAGACCAAAAGGGCATCCGTGTAGAGTAATGGAGAGACTGTCTAGGAGTCTCTTATATTGGGGAATTATCAGGCAAGCTTACTTGACCAAGGAGGTCATAGAGATTCAAGCCACAACAGATGGAGGACTGGGTAAGTCTCACTGGCCCCAGAGTATTGCAGAGAATGCCAGGCCTATGAAATTTTACATCTAATGCCCCAGCCCAGTGAGACAGAGAAGAGCAGGGACTGACATACTCTTCTCAGCTCCCAATTGTATGAGATTCACATGCATAGCATTTTAGAGGCCCTAGAATGCCCACGGTAGAGATGCCGATTTAATGTTCTTTTGAGTAGTGAGTCCTTCACTCACTTGTCTTTAGAACTTTTCAGTGTTTATATTTGTAATCATTCTAAGGATAAACTTTTCAAAATATTGGGTTAGATAATCCTGAAAGATCCAAGGTCCATTTAAGTGCTGAGGTCCTTTGATTTCTAGGCAACTTTGCTCCCTCCTCCATTGGTAGCTCTCTTCCCAGAGTAAATTGTTATCTGAATGACATATCTCCTAAACATAACTGACACTCAAGCAACTATATTGAAAGAGATTTCACTCTCAAACTATCAAGTAGAATTCCAGCTGGATAAGCAAGGAAGCACTGACTGCTTAATCTGCTTCTGTAGACTTCTAGAAAGTTCTAAAAAAGGAAATGAAAAACAACATGAGTAATTTTGAGTCTCACTGATATTAGACTTCATGTATTCTAAGAATTTTTGGCTTATAAATATAAAATGAAAGTTTTAGTTAAATTAACAATAATTTAAAGGAATAAATATCATCAAAGTAGATGGTGTCTCCTAAGAGAATGCTAACAGCACTAATAATGTGCCTGCCAGACTTTGCCAGTGTGTTCTTACATATTGACTCCATATCCATAGGTCACAAAATAGATTTATCTCTATTTGATAAAACTAGAATGTTTAAAAATATTCAAATCTTAAAACAGTTGCTCTGGAAGAGCTGAAAAGAAGAAAAAAATCCAAAATACCTAGATTTTATTTGTTGTTCCCTTCCTTATCTGCCCCGTCCCAACACTTACACAGAATAGTTTTATGCATTCAAATAAAATTCATGTTGAAAACTATAATAAGTGACATTACTTGGAATGTGATTTTTATTGAGTATTCTTCCAGACTAAACTCAACAAATAAAAAACAACAAAAGAAGAAAAGGAAAAAATGATATGCTCTAACTTTAAATTTTTGACCATTTAAAAGTGCAGTTATTATAAGAATGTAAGGCCTGGCTCCTTGTCAATGTGGTTCAATCTGTTACAGAGGTGGGATCAGGGCACAAGGCACAATGAGATGTACACATAAGCTGCTATGGGTGATCACAGGTGAAGCTGAAATAGGATTGATGAGAAAAGGCTTTGTAAAGAATCTGAGCTTGAATTGGGTCTAGGAAAATAGAGAATAGTTAGGCTAAAAATAAACTGGATTCTGTTTTGGGTCATTTTGAAAGTTTGGCTAATGAAGCTTATTTTAATAGGGAATAGCAGGAAGCCACCAAAAGCTTTGAGTAGGCAAAAAGTCTGGGATTTGGCATGCTGAAATATTTAGGTGAGATTAGCTACCTGGAAGAGAACTCGGCTATGGAAGTCAGTATTTAAAACCTTGTCTCTGTGCAGACACCTTTGGTTGCCTTCTTGCCCCTCTTACTTAAAAGCAGGTACTGTATTTCACTTTTATGTTGCCAGTGCTTGTCTCTCAGGTTCTCCAATGATGGCCAAGTGGATACAGGATTGGTTGTCCGACAAGAATTAATGAAGCTTCTGACCTAGGGGGTGGATGAGGACTCTTGCATCAGTTGCAGTCTATGAACTAGACTCTTAATCTTGGATTAACAACAAACCCAACCTGAGGAGAGCCTTATACATTTTACTTATAGGGTGACTATTCAGAAGTCTAACATTGTGGCTCCTGTTTGGTGTCCTAAGAACTTCTTCTGAAGTATTTGAAAAGGAGAACTCTACCAGCTGTGAATACCCAACTGTTCTAACCAGAGGTGGCTCATAATAAATGAATAAATATTGAAATCATGAACTTTTGTAGTAATACATTTTGTTCTAACTTTTGATTCTTAATGATCCCTACATGAAGCAGTCTTCCAATCCATTTCTTTGATTAAAAAATTTTGTTTAAAATATAAGCTCTTTCTTCTGACGTATTCTTCTGGTTATAAAGAGGAAAGCTGGTTTTTAAAAATTGTGTTTTTATACCTACCAGTAAAGGAAGCCAAAAGATATAATGCCAATTAGGTCTGATTTAGGGCTTAAACTTTATCAAAATTTGTTATTGTCTCATAAGACCAATGAGGCCTATCTAGGCCCTTTTTTTTACTTTTGAGAATTTTATAGTCCCTTAAGGTTGTTTTTGTCTCAGTGATCAAAATATTTAGTAATCAGCTCAGGATAGTGCTGGAATTTTAACTCCCCTGCCAGCTAGGTGTTCTTCTATGGCTAACATAGTTAAGTTTTTAATGGATAAAAGTCAATCAAGAGGAATATCTGGCAGTATGACTGCTCTATCTCAGAGTGAATACTAATTAGTTATGTCATTGACCTGAATAAAGACATGTCAGATTGATCAGATTTACTGCTTTTATGCTGAGGATGTCTTATCTAACAATTGAAAACCCAAATAATTAACATACCAGAAAA